>PVJL010006540.1:0-90666 GCA_004026885.1 Lyroderma lyra
CACACACACTCACCTCTCACCCTCTTTTCATTTGCATTTTGCTTTTGTTTGGCGAAACCGCCTTCCTCGTCCCCCAGAGTGGAGAGGAAAATTTACGGCCTGACTCAGCCTCCACGACCCCCTGCCTCTACCGGGCGGTTGTTGTTGTTGCTGTTGTGGGGAAGTTTACGACCGAGTGTCTGCGACAACAGCCCTTTGGCAAGGGGCTCTAAATATTAAACTCATTTCAAGTGTGACTGGCGACTCGGGCCGGCTGCGGGGGTGGTGACAATTTATGACTCTTCCTGAGCCCGAAAGCAGAGTAAATATAGATTTACCAGTGATAATATGAGAACAACAGATCAATTTGATTTTAAGTAAATCCTTCCCCCTAAAAGCCGGAATTTGATTAATCCATGGAAGTTCGCCCGCGTCCCTGGGAGCTAATTGAAACATAGATTAGTCCCTCTTCTCCCCACGGTCAAGTGTACCAGCTGCCGAAGAAGGGAGCATTCTGATTTGTGGCTGCTGTCGTCAGGGCCGAGTGTCAGTTTTTTAGTCATCGCCTACCCCGACTTGAGGTGTCCTGTCTCGTTCAGATGCAGCGGAAAAGCCTGAGATCACGTCTCCATTACGCACGAAGGGGAAGCAGGGCCCCCCAACAACAGCCTCGGCATGGAGATGTGAGGCTCGGGATCCAGCCTGCTTCGGTCCCAGCCCGTGACCTGCTCCGCAGGACCCACTAACCCATGTCCAATTTATTCTGCTTGGGTCCTAAGGACAGAAAAGCCCTGCAAATTCCAGGGAGATGTGGTAATACTTTCGTGTCAGGAAGGTCTTACTAGCACTTCGAATTTGCAGTCGGCTTTTGCTCTGAGTCTCTCAAGAGAAACTTTTGGAACATTTATGTGTTTCACAGATACTCGCGACTAGTAGCGATGAGCTCAGTTTTACAGGCAGGAAGATGGGGGGAAGAGAGGGCAGGGATGTAGCTGGCAGCACCAGGAAAGTCAATGCCAGGGTGGTCTGGTATGTATGTGGGCAGTCCCTGAGCCAGGTATGCAAGAACTCAAGTTGCTAACAGACTTTATGGAAATGTGGTTCATCCTCATGACGTGACAGTTTACACATAAGCTTGAATGTGTGCTTGCACAATTCCAGGACGAGATTTGAGTCCCAGGTTCAGGTGAGAAAACGGAGGAGCAGAAGGTGACCTGTGCGAGCTAGGAAGTTTGTGTATCTAGTTTATCACAAGTTCTTGCGAATGTTCTTTTGAATCTTTACCCACTGGTTCGGCCCATCAGTAAAGCTGATGTGGTGTGTCAAGAGGTGGCTGTGGTCCCTTTTGTGAAAGTGTCACTGCTTACAAGGAGTTCTTTCGCCAGGAAACTTTAATTTTTTTTTTTTAAACATTGAGACTTGAGCTTCGTTTATGTTCATGGGTTCTGTTAGTCAATTTACTGCTTTTCCCAGGCAGTGGCCCTGACTGCATTTATTTTAAGTAATAACGATGGCAGGGATACTCCACGAGGTCAGAGGATTGAAGAATGTCTATAAAATTCTCATAGTTAGGCCCAATGTTTATTCTGGGGAATTGGCTAAGCATTCATTTATCGGGCTACTCGAAAGTGGGTGTTTTCTGAAAGCCATGAAGTTCTAATTCTATTCGTCCGGGGGAAAAAAAAACAACATTTATCCACAACTCATGTAAACGATATGTGTACGACACTCTGTGTATCCCAGAAGCTCTATTGCTGTTCATATTGCTTAATAAATTTGAATATGAGTGCTTTTTAAGGGTCTGATTTTTGCTTTGCAAAGTGAATAGTAAGTTCGGGTGGCTTTTGTTCTGCGATCCATTTCATCATGGCTTCGAGAACTTTCTCCAAATCATGTTGCTGCCCCCTTTTGTTGGTGAGCGATGGGATGAAGGTTATGCTTTCCTTTTAATCCCTTCATCCTGAAATTTCTCAAGTGAGAACAGTAAGTGTAGGAAGGGGCTGAGGAACGGTGCTTGGACAATTACTAGGGAGGCAGTGTCAGGGAAAAGGTCGACTCATAAATTTTTCCTAGTGAATTACGAGGCTTATAATCAAGCCTTATCGGTCGACTGCGCCATCAAATCGAGTTAACTGACAGTTTTCACCACTGCTCTTCCCTGGCTGGAGTTCAGTGCTTTGGATTCAAGCTCTGACCCAGAAGAAAAGAAGAAACTATGGAAAGGTAGCCTACTTTGAGGAAGATTCTGACTCAAGGTGTTGACAAGGCCTCCGTAGGTCAACAGTTAATTCGGAGAGATGTGGGGACCCTGACTGAATTTCCACTGACCTGTAGGGTTTGCGAGCTCTACCTCACTCAGGCCGGTGGGAAGGGGAGGTTGGGTTAAACCTGCTGCCTACGTGCGTGGGAGCAGGTCCTGACATGTAGCCGCCTCTTTCCCTCCGGCCCCGTCTCAGAGGGCATGGGTGACCCACCTCAGGGGGTTGGTGAGTCGTGTGATGATGAGGAGCCCCCGCAGTACCGAGGAGATGAAGGATTCTGCCCTGTTTACGTGGACCAGGGCCAGGCTCAGGTGTGTGTTGCCTACCTGTATATTCAGGCGCCGTTTAAATGTACCTGCTCCGGGACCCTTCCCCGATTTTCCTCAGTTGTGATTCCTCGTCCTTCAGATCTTGCATGACCTTGTGTCTGTGTCTCTGATGACATTTAGTAGGCTCACATTTTCTACGATTATGCACGCGATGTTCTCTTTTCTGTTTTTAGGCCTGAAGGTAAGTTCTGTGTCGTTTATTTTGGAACACGAAAGCAGTTAATCCTGTACTTTATGTGTAATGGGTTCTCATCAGGTATTTGTGGAATGACTCAGTGGGTTTCTATGATATACCTGAATTGTGAGGCTGAACTGTCCTTCAAAATGAATTCCATGCGATATTATCAAAATTTGAAAATAATCATATCAAGTGATATACAAATGCAGGCATAATATTTCCCTTTGCAATAGATACATTCTAGTAAAGTTGAACATGTCATAAAGACAAATTTAATTTCCTTATTTGTTTTTATTTTAAAACTGAATATAGCATTCTATGGAGAAAATTGCTTAATAACTGAAAATGTTATGGCTGAATAAAGGATTATGAAGTAAATTATTTTTTTGTTGCTCTATTTTCATGTTGATTTATATTTTTTACTCATGTTGTTATTGTTTTGGCAAAGTCTTCTTGTATAGCAGACGTCTTTAGAATCATCTATTTGACAGAAAGAATAATTTTCTAATGAAATGAAATAAACATTTAAAAATAAATGTGCTAAAACATGGAAACCATAGAGATTACATTAGATGAAGGAAGAGACATCGGATCCCATAAGAGGAAAACTCGTTGTTCATGGGTATGAGAGGTAAATTATAACTGCCTGCATTGTTTGTGTTAATCCTATAGCCATACCTTAAATTTCCAGGCTGTGTAATTTAGCTTAAGTTATTCTGCATTTACAAACTACCTGTGTGGCTTACACACACAGCAGTTCTCACTCATGAAATATGTCCAGTATGGATCAACCATAGCTCAGCTCCACGGTCTCTTCCCTGGGGGGACTGGAACTGACAGAGTACCTCCTGTATGGTCACTAAAAAAAATTCATGTGTCAAAGGATAAGACTCTCACTCTATATCTGAAATAAAAAAATCTGAACATTGAAGTTATTGCACATTTAAGTGAGAGAAAGCTATGCAGATCAGGCCTGTACGCCTCTAAGAGCAAAGCAAGAAACTTTTCGAGAGCTCTGGGGAAGGAACGGAATTTGCAGGTGGGGCCGCTTTGCGCGTGGGCGTCTGCTGACATCAGCTGTGGAGGCCCGGTGCTACACTGGGAACCTTGTTGGTTCACTGACATTCAGACTGTTTCTCTTACAAGTCCACTCCCTACTGGATGACTTGTGGAAGCAAATGTTCTCGCCGATTGGCTGTTGAGCAGTTGTGGTTATTACTATGGTGTTGAACTGTCTCGATTGAGTAAATAGATTTAAAGAATTACAGTGTTTACCTGTTTCCATGGCTTCAATTTGTTTTGCCTAGGAGTATGGAAACTTTTATTACTTCACTCTCCCCTGGTAGTCAGAAAGGAGAACGTGGCAAAGCTATGTGTAGTAGACTTTTATAGCTGCTGGTGGGAAGTGACACATCACATCAGTCCACATTTTATTGGTCAAATAAAATCACAGAGACACACTTAATTATAATCTCCAATCAATACACAGGTAGGAGCAGAAAATATTTTGAGCTATAATAGGATGTACTACACAAGTAAAAGTTATGATGGAGGCCATATGCAGGTTTCTTATATAAACAGAAAAGGTATAATGCTTCTTTAAAAACGAAGCCAAACATTATTACATGAAAAAAAAAAATTCACCTCACAGGTTTTTAAAGCCATCTTCTTTTAAGGATCTTCATTTGTGGCACTCTAAGGCTGACTGATAGCCAGGAAATCATGCTTATAAATGTTACAAGTTATTTTTTAATGTATATTTTGTGTAGTAAATTCTAAGGAGCAAAAACATTCTGTAGGGCTTATTTGTGATCTGATCTGACTTGCAAGAAGAAAAACATAATCCAGTGAAAATAAGTCCTTATGTAACTTGTGAAAACACTACTTGAGTTCTCTCCCTTAAACTTCTTTCAGTGACTTTCCACATGGGCTGAAGTGGAGAGCCCAACTTTCTAGATGGGCATTTCTAGCTTTATTCATTTTGAACCTCATATTAAGGTGATCTCTGACAGTGAGTTTAATAATGAAATCTACTATTATTTTCCAGTGTTATATCTTCATTAAATTTACTGAGGTGACTGGCTAGTAAAATTACATATGTGGTTTCAAGTGTACATTTCTATAATACATCATCACTCTATTTACATTGTGTGTTTTATTTTTTAGTTTTGATGAGTCTTAGAAAGCACTTAAATGTACAGTTACTCACTTAATACTACGTTGTAAACCTTTGCTTATAGTCAAAATGAAAATCAACCAGCCCAGTGAGGCTCGGGGAGTTCAGCGTTTCAGATGAATATTGGGGAATGGAAACAGGGCTGTCTCAGGTCTGGTGTCCTCCATGTTACCACCCGCTAATCCCGACAAATGGACCTATTTTTTACTCCCCCACAATATCGTTGGCTTTAGTTACTTTTTGCCTTTCATTATGTTAGCCCATCTGTCTTAGTGTGAATCAGATGGTCCATAAATGGGTAGATGAGACAACTCCGTTGTATGTAGGTTAACTAGCTGATGCAATTTGTCAATATGGAGTAGACTTTTGCTAATTAACTAGCCATTTGATTAAGTTTGGGCTCTGAGACATTTTTCTGAGTTTTATTTCATGACATATATATTTTTAAGATGGTTTTGAAAAGTAGTTTTAGGTTCATGGCAAACTTGAACAGGAAGTACACATATCCCCTGCCCCCACACATACACAGTCTCCCCCAATACTAACACCCCCCGACCGGAGTGGTATATTTGTTAGAATTGATGTACCAACATTAGCATACCGTAATCACTCCAAGTCTACAGCTTACTCAAGGGTTCACTCTTGGTGTCTTGCAGTCTGTGGGTTTGGACAAATATATAATGGCATTTATTCACCATTATAACATCCTACAGAGTAGTATTACTGGTGTAAAAATTCTCCATGCTCTGCCTATTTATTCTTCTCCTCCTCTGGGTCTTTTTCAGAATGTCATATAGTTGGAATGATATGATATGTAGCCTTTTCAGATTGACTTCTATCACTTAGTATAATATGCATTATGTTTCCTCCATGTCTTTTCATGGCTTGATCGTGCGTATCTTTTTCTGCACCGAATAATATTCCATGGAATGGCTACACACAAATATATCCATTCACCCACTGAAAGACATCTTGGTTGCTTTCAATGTTGGCAATTGTGAATAAAGCTGCTTTAGACATGCAGATTTTTGTGTGGTAAATACCAAGGAGTGCAACTCCTGGATCGTATGGTAAGAGTGTGTTTAGTTTTGAAGGAAGCCATTGTGCATTCCCACCATCAATAAATGAGAGTTCCTTTTGCTCAACATTCTCACGAGCATTTGGTGTTTTAAAGGAAAAATTCATGTAATTTCCCCAAATTCCAAACCTATCTTAAGCTCACAGGCCCTTAAGTTTACATACCAACCTGTGCAGACACGTCAATAACAAGCATATGCAGGTAGGAGGGCTGTCCAAAAGTATCCAGCCTTGTATTATGAAAAACAGAGGCATTCATGGCTGGATGTTTTCTGGACAGCCCTCATATATAATAATAGTGGTGATGATGATGGTGATGATGATGACGATGATGATATCTGACATTTATTGATTGCTCATTCTCTGCCTTGGGCTGTATTTTGAATGTATTATCCCCTTTAATACTTGTTACAATAGTATTGTATGAGATGTAAACACCAGAGTCAACACTTTTAACCACGATACACCCTGTCTTTGGTATCAATAACTATGCCCGTGTATGCTTGTGTGTGTGTCTGTGTCCCTTCCCACGGTAAAAGAGATGGAGGAAAAAGACGGAAGAACGCATCCAGGAGATTACTCGAGTAGGTATCAGTCATGCAGATGTTGGTGGATCACTTGCAGGCCATGTAAACTAGTATTTAGCAAACTGGGTGCCAGGTTTCTTCGGTTTTATCTGTATCATCTTAATGACAGCCATATTTGTCTGCCGTACAGGTACTTCCCCACACTCTTTTCTCTTCCCCCACTCCTGAATTTCTCTGGACTGCTCCTGTCTGGTATACAAATTGCTGAACAATATAATCTTTGCATACTATGCTGCTAATATACTCCAGACACCACTCTGTGAGCTTAAATTACCTGATGCCAATGAGATACTCACTTTCTGAGTCAGATAATGTGTGAAAGAAGCATGCTGCCCCCCATTTTATTGTGGATGTGATAAATGGGCTCTGTAAACATAGACCTGTGCATGAAAAAACAGTTTTCAGATAAACGGACTATTTTATTCTCCTCATTTTTCTTCCCTGCATATTTTTTCTCAGGAGTGTGTGAAATATGTTTTGTGAGTGCCTTGCTTGGCACTTTCAGGTGGGTTTCTTGTAGGACATACAGGTTTTAGATTCCCAAGCAGAACAAAGAAAGGAACACTTTGAAACCTGCCTTCTGCCACAGCCCAAGGGGATAGAACAAAGGCAGTTGCTTGGTAGAGGTAGTCTTTAAGTAAAGGTCAAATAAAATTGTATTGGAAGCTTTGAGATTAGTTTTAAAGTGGATGTTTTTTTGGGGGTGGCGGGGGCTGACCTTGTGAGAATTAGAGAAAAAAAAAACAATATTCTAAAGCAAAAGCGTTTTGTTCCTTCTGATTCTTCTCTTCTTCCCTCTCAGAAATAGAAAATACTAACTTTTCTGATTCTTTTTCTCTTCATTAGATCATACAAGGGTGTTTACCCTGGAAGAAGTTTGTAAAAATTTGGAAGAAGTTGGAAGATGTACCCTAGGGCTGCTATAACAAATTATGACAAAACGAGTGACTTAAAACAATAGAAATTTATTTTCTCACAGTTCCGGAGTTTAGAAGTTTGAAGTTGGCGTGTCAGCTCTCTTCCTGAAGGTCTAGAAGGTGATTGTTGCTGGCATTCTCCTAGCTTCTGGTAGCTGCAGGCAATCCTTGACGTTTCTAGGCTTGTAGGTGCATCACTCCGATCTCTTCCTCTGTTGTCACAGGTCCTGGTGTGTCTCTTTATGTTAAAGTTTTCCTCTTCTTATAAGGTTGCTGGATTTTGGATCAGTGCACACCCTTATCCAGTATGACCTCATCTCAACTTGATTACATCTGTAAAGATTGTCTATCCAAACGAGGTCACGTTTACAGGTACCAGGGCTTAAGACATCCACGTATTTTTTTGGAGGACAGAGTATCGCCCACTATAGGAGGAAAGGCTGTATCGTGGGGGAAACACTGGGTTTGCCGCAGAGGCATCACCAAAGAGTATTGACCTGGAGGGGGGGCGGTGGTTAGCTCCTTCATAATTTCCTTCACTCCTTCACCCATGTTTTTAGGTGGATGGTTGAGGTTTTTTCAATCTTATATCAAGTGCTACAGAAAATCATGCCAGTTCCTCCTCCCAACGTGACTGTCAATCTAAACCCTCCCAGTGGAGTGTAGAAATCATGGAGCCACTGTTTTGAAATCAGAAGGCTTGTTTTTGGTTGTGAACTCCACCACTTCTCAGCTGTGTGCCCTTGAGTTCCGGAGCTTAACCCTTCCCAAAGTCTATCTGGTAAACAAAGATACATTCCAGCTCTATCTACCTGGTCGAATAAATGATATAATAATACAGTGATCTCTGTTAACTGGCGCCCTTGGCGATGGGTAGATGCTGAATAAATGTAAGTAGACTCTCTGTTAACCAGAACTCAAGCAATTGGCAAAATCTCAAGCAACCAGTGAGAAGTTGTTTGAGAATGCCGTTGCCTGAGTTCTAGTTAACGGAGTGTCTACTTACTACAGTAATAGGATGGGGAGTGCGAGTATTCCTTCTGCCTCAGAACCGTTCATCCTGCAGGGTTCAAGGAATGCTAATGAAACACACCGTTTGAAACAAAACACCTAAACTGGGGGCACTCTCCACAAGCTCTGACTACATTGCTGTTCCCAACTACTGCCAACGTAGTGTCCCATGACCGTCCCCCTCCCTGTCTCCGCCCTCTCCTAGCCCCTCATCATGTACTGTAGCTTTGTAATAAGTTTTGAAATCAGGGAGTCTTAGTCCTCCCATTTTGTCCTTTTTTTTTCAAGATCGTTTGGGCTATTTGAGGCCCCTTGAGATTCCATGTGAATCTCATTTTAGGATGGGTCATTCTATTTCTGCAAAACATCATTTGGGTTTTGGTAGGGATGGCACTGAATCTGTAGATCGTTGCGGGTAATACTGACATTCTAACAATATTAAAACTTTTCATTTAGGAATCTGGGATGTGTTGCCATCCTTTTAACCTCTTAATTCTCTCCTCCCCCCATATTGTATAGTTTTCACTGTTTAAGTCTTTCACCTCCTTGGTGAAGTTAATTCCTAAGTATTTCATTCTTTTTGATACTGTTACAAATAGAACTGCTTTTGTAATGTCTTTTTTAGATTTCTTACCCTAGCCCCCACGAGCTGTGTGCCAGACACTCCAGGAACACGTATAGAGATGCCTGCCACATAGCTGGGGTGGGCGGTGGGTAGCTGTTAGTGTCCATGTAGATGTCCAGTTCTACTTAGAGCTGAAATGGACCAAAATTAACCAGTTTACCCTCTAAGCCAACCTGCGGCCCAGGATGGCTTTGAAAGTGGCCCAACACAAATTTGTAAACTTTCTTAAAATGTTAGAAAAATTATGCATGGACTTTTTTTTTAAAGCTCATTATTAGTGTTAGTGTATTTTAGGTGTGGCCCGGGGAAGCCAAAAGTTTGGACACCCCTGCTCTAAGCCTTTCTCTGGAAGTTGCAAGCCTTTAACAGACACCAGAGTTCCAAAATAATCACATCAGAATGGTTCTGCTGGTGCAATTGTTGTCTAGACAGTATTCTGGGCACTTCCCGCTCTGCCATCCTCCCGGGATCTTTGACCCCACCATCTCCCTGCCCATCCCTTGCATGTGGATTGGCTTTTTAATTCACTTGGGGTAATAAAGTAGAGTAGACGTAAGTTCTGAGCCTAGGCCTCAGGAGGCCTTGCACATCTTCACTCTCGCTCTGTCATCCAGCTGCCACCGTAGGAACAAGCCCAAGCTAGCTCCTCAAGTCATATGAACGACATGGAAAGGAGACCTGAGTTGTCCCTGATCATCCTTGTTCAGCCCCTTTTCAGCCAGCGCACCCACTGACCACAGATGTAGGAGCGAGTCCACATGTGTCCAGCCAGGCCTGCACGAGGCCGACAGAAACGCCCAGCCACGCTTAGACGGTGGAAGTCACACAGGGCTGTTGTTTGAAGTCACTAAGTTTTGAGGTGTTGTATGCAGCAATATCTAACTAATAGGGAAGCTGATAGAGCTGGAAGCAGAATGCTGCCATAACAAAATCCCAACATACGTTGCACTGGTTTTGGACCAACATGGTATGTGGAAACTGGAAACAATTCCGACCCTAGTTCTGCGGAAGCAAACCATTTGCTAGAACTGAGGACAGTGGAATTTGGGCAAACAGGCAGTGTTCTCAGTGCACTTGGACTTGATCATGCTGATTTCCAGGCCAATGCTGAAACTGTCATCTGCTGCTCTTAGTTGTCTATGATAAGGTAACTTAAGGAAAGAGATGAACTAAAAAATAAACCCAGTTGACACAGAATTTTGAGGGCATGGAGTGGACTTTCTTGATTGGAAAAGATTTATCTCTTTTTGTTTTTTTTCCAGTAACAGATTTTCAAATTAAATGAAACCTGGAGACAAAGATCAAATCAGTGTAAGGCCGTGGGATCCTTACTGTTAAGGAATCACATTTTATATTCCCAATACTGTATCGATTTGTTCAACAAGTCCTTATTGTCAGTTTGTGTTGTATTGAGTGTACTAGGATCCAAGCACATAGAGATGAAAATGCACATTCCTGTTCTTACCGAATTTAGAGTCAGGTGGGAAAACAGACAAGTCAGGACAAACACGGTGCAGCAGGACAATGCTTGTCACGGAGGCGGGAAAGACCACAGGGGAGCAGGAGCTGTGGAAGGGGCCGAGACTTCCGTTAACTTTTTTGCTTGTCTGCAAGTCCGAAAGCCTTAGTTTTGGGACGAAAAGAAGTAAGGAGCAGAGAATGAAGGAGGCGGAGGAGGGAAGAAGAAAATGTTTACTCCCAACAAAGATAGCCAGCTTAATGAATGTCTGCCTTTGGTCTGGAACTGCATTTGGCTCTCTGTCATGAAGACTGGGAAGTGTGATGAAGCGTCATGATCACTGTCACTGTACTGAAAGCCAGAGAAGCTAAAGAACGTTCCTGGGGTCAGACAGAGAGTGCTGAGTTCATAGTTATGATAATAAACCATATTGTTGAATCAAATATGAGCTACAAATGTATAGCCTAACATATTTTTTGTAAATTAAAAGGAACAAGTCCAGGTCTTCCCCTCATCTGTGTTGTATTTGAGACATAATGAGTGCTCACTTTTGAAATATCAACTGCCTGAAGTCTCTCGGCACTGTGGTCTCAGTTATATTCAATGAAAGAAAGACTCATATATCTGGCAAGTAACAAAAAAACATCTAGAGGAGCTTCATTTCATGATATTACTATTTTAAAACCTTTGGAGAAGTTCTGCATGCTTATCAAAGCCACACTGAGTCTACGTTGAGAGTTCAACCAGCCATTGATAATTGAATAATAAGCCAGATTTTTGCTAATAATACATCTTTGCTGTGCGTAAGTGTTCAGCTGCCACCAAAGGCAGTCTGCTGAGGGTAGAAGGAGTACTGTGGATCTGAAATATAAAGATATCCACAGTAGGATTGGCTGGGTGGTGATGCTCACCTGCAAAATTACATAGTAGATCTCTGTACCCTGTCAAATATTTAAGTAACAGATCAAGGCACAGAGTCGTTGTCTGGCTCGTGTTTGAAACCAGATATACCTTAGACTCTTGTAACCATCTGCATATTTAGCCTTAGATATGACAACGTTGTATTAATTATAACTGCCCCATTAATTCCATTGGACTGTTTAGGACACGAAGTGGTGAATATATCTTTCAGTGCAGGTGGCACAGTTCCTAGCAGAACTATAATATCTGCAGCAAGCTGGACAATTTATTTATAATTCATCTTTTGTGAAGTGCATTTCATCCAGCAAGTGTGTAGATACTTCCATCATTAGAGAAATCACAGTCCCTTTCATTGTAGTAATTTTTCTTTTTATAATAAAAATTTTTTCTTATGGAAGAAAAACGACTTTGTTGTAATTGGTTCCTACTGTACTTTATTCTTTTATGCATACACCTGTCTTCTTATCTGTATGCCTCTCAGATTTAAGGCTGCAGCACTGACTCAAGCTCATGGTGGTATTTGTGATGCAGTATGGATTGAATCGAAATTCTTTGAACTCATTTAGGCTGTGACATTTTATGGCAGATTAATTAAAATGATTCGTAGTGACTTTAGCCTCAGTGGGCAAAGTGAGCAGGTCTATGTGAAATTCTCTCTTTGGCCTCCCTTGCTGCCTGCCTGATTACTTGAGCATTCTTGGCATCACCGTGTTTCCTTTACAAATTATTTAACATCAATACTTGGGCTGCACACGTAGGTGATTTACAGTTTATGGACAAAATCAAGACTCTTGCAATAGCAGGTGTTTGCCACTCAATATCTATCCTTGAATCAAGGGACATGCTAACTTGCTGGGACTGGAACATCACAAATGCTGAACCAGGCTCTGTTGTTAGGATTTGTTCTAGCAATGCTTCAGCCCAACCTGTTGGAAGAGTAAAAGGTGGAGAATGCCTTATGTCAGAGCCCTGGGATGCCGAGAAACTTCCTAGGAACGTTCTCTCTCTAGACCAAGCTTGTCCAACCTGAGGTCCACGGGGATGGCTTTGAATGTGGCCCAACACGAATTCGTCAGCTTTCTTAAAACTGTATGAGATTTTTTTGCAACTTCTGTTTTTAACCTCATCAGCTGTTGTTAGTGTGCGTGTATTTTATGTGTGGCCCAAGACAATTCTTCTTCCTGTGGCCCAGGGGAGCCAAAAGCAGACACCCCTGCTCTGGACAATGCACATTCACACCAGGTAACATGAAGTTCTTCAACTGTGTTTTTTCAGGCTGGTGATCCCTTCATATAACATCTGAGTCAGGAATTAACAATTGCTTTCTGTCTTATCCATGACCATTTTCAATTCAACTGTAATTATTTGCAAAAGTTTTCTTTGTTTTAGGCAATCCAGTAAGTATGGAAAATGTATCTAATAGAGTAGTAATGCATGAAGATGAATAGAAAGTTAACTGTTGGTTACTTCTTTAGCAGATTTTATGATCTTCTTCAAAATTTCCCTCTTATTTCTCCCTCTTACAGATTTCTGTTTCCATTTGATTATTTTACTCCTCATTAGCTCTGGTAGAGAACAGAAATTAGACTGTACACATACTTGTTAATGGTTCTAATAAAAGTTGTTCTAAGAGTTAGGAAGGGAAAAGTTAAAAATCACCAAATCTTAAGAACTGAATGGACATTTAGAAAACATACAGTCCAATTCATTTATTTCTGTAAGACGTAGATTTCACAGTTTAATGAATACCATAAAATATTGTGAAAGAGATCATCTTGGTCAAAACTTTTAATGAGTAAAGTAAGATTTGGTGTCATATCAAATTTTCATTTTTAATATCGCTACCAATAATGGAGAGTGGGAGAGTGCCTTTGAGGGATCTGATAATCCTGTGAACGGGAATAGGACATGTCTTACTTGTGTCAGTGGCTTGTTGGTGAGTTCTACAATAATTACTGCTCCTAATTCAGATATAGAACTATGATCCATAATTTTTATATCACTCACTCAGTTTTTAAATAGTTTGGTGGGTGTTAGAACTCAAATCTTTGGTTTCAAATCCCAAAGTTTTTTCTTTGTACCATGTTATATTTATGATAATTCAGAAATGAAAAGATTTATGGACTTTGGAAATATATTTGTTTTGCCTTAATTTTGTCTTATGTATACGGTGCTTTAAAAAAAAAAAGTCGACTATCATAAACTGATGGCTGAGTTTCAGGCTTCACGGTGCCGATAGGCTGCGTTTCCTCCCTGCTGACGAACGTTCCTGTTACCCCGTAACCCTCAGGACGTCCGGTCGGGGTGAGCCAACTGCGGGTGCTATTGTGCGCCCACCGGTGCCATGCCCTCCCCCAGAGCCAGAGCAGGCATCCTGTAAGACCCGGAGGCGCCAGTTCGAATAACTGGTCACTAATGGCCTAGGAGCGTGCCAGGCTTCCCTCAGCCCCAGGTACTCCTCGTGGCTGCGGGAGGGGGACCGTCCTTTCCCGTGACTGTCACACAGTTGTCTAACCAACGTGGCATTGGTTCTTTCTGTCCTGGAGGCCTCCACATGCTCTGTCTTCCATGAGGTTGATTTGGTGGGTTTTTGAGGACTTGGGAGGTTCTGTCACTGGTCTGGTGACCCGGCTGAGATAGTCTGTTCCCCTTTCCCTTGTCACCACGGATGGCGGTCTACCCCACAGCGTCCTGCTTCTAGGTTCTGCTCACTCCCATTGAGCACTGGGGTGTTACCTCATGTGGGATCCTCTGGACTCATGTCCAGTTCGCAGATCCCTGGGTGCGCCCTTCTGGGACCGTGAGCTACTCCTGTCGCATGTCTCAGTGTCGCCGTCATCTGAGCTTTTCCGGGCCGCGCCAGGCCCTGCTGCTGCTCCCTTCACTGCTTTCGGGGGGAAAGGCAGCGCCAGTCCCTGGTCTGGGGGCTGATGGAGGGAATGCCGTGCTGGAAGACATGAGTTCAAGGTCGGTCACTGCCAGCCCCGAGGGAAGCGGGAAAAGCAGCGGTGTCCCCGCGTGACTCTCCGCAGGAGGAAGGCCCTCCCTTCCTGGCAGAAGCTTGGCTTTCGGGGACTCACTGCAACTAAGCTTCTGGGAGCGCGCACCCAGCTTCCTTTGAACGTGACTGCACGGAATTTAGTAACTTCATATTTAACTGGGAGTCATTTCAACAGGTACACTTGGGACAGTTAGTAGCCCTCAGGAAGCAGAAGGCCATCTCAGCTGTGACTTTATTTATGCGGTACTATGTGCTTAGATAGGTAAGTGGATAGTCATTATGCACATATGTACAGATTATATATCATATTCCTATTTTTGATATGATGCCTAAATAAAGTAATTACATGTAAATGGCTCTTAATAACACCTGGTAACAGGTATTTATCATTCAGGTATAGACACTGAGAACAGCCGATCGATCGCAGGACTGTCATCAAAGCACTTAATAAAACCAACACCAAATCTTTGTGTGGTAGAGCATGAAGCTTCTAGGACCCCACCACTATTGAATCAGAACAGGAAGGAGCATCCTGGAATCTGCATTTTAAACAGATATCAGGCATGATTTCCCTGCAGAGAAGTTCGAGAATGGCTACGGTAGTGGAGTGGTTGAGGAACTTGGAATGAGAATGAGATGGGACAAAAGCCCTATGTTTATGCACCAGCTTGCTGTGGAGGGGGGCCTAGAGGGGGCCGAGGGGCTAGACAGGCCGGGCAAGGCCCCAGGGAGGGAGCCTGGGGTCCATGGAGTGAGGAGGTAGACTCGTTGGTGCCCCCATGACAGGGAGTGGAAAGATAAATACGAGAAACGTGGCGAGTCGCAGTGAAGTCACAGCACAGAGAAGGCGCTGAATGAAGGTGATTATAACCTTTTAGGGTTGGATGTGGGGGACACTGACACACCCCTCTCTGCAGTGAGCATTACTGCGGAGGCGACACGGCAGCTGCTGCCTGCAAGTCCAGGCTGATCTGTAGGAGGTTTCCCAGCCCACACGAGTGAGTCACGCTCTGTTGTGGAGTACATGTACCCGTGACAAAACGGGGGCTCCGCTCTGCGGGTGGCACTCTCCTCCCCTCCTTGTGATTTAGAAGCAGAGTTAGAGAGACGGACAGACTGTCGTAATGCTGACGTGGCCATCTTTAGGCTGGTGGTGGGCTTAAGCCTCACCTAGATTTTAGCTTCCTAGGTAATTTTATTTCAAAGCAATTTTTACCTGGTTCTAATGTAATTTCAATCTTTCACATTTATGTAAATGTTTTACAAAATTCTGTCAGGTGGGTGTTCTCGCTACTCTTTAATGCAGCATTCTGAGCTAGACTGAACGGGGTTATCGTCATTGTATCCGTGAGCAGACTTCCTGTGTCTGCTATTTCTTTACGTGATGTGCATCTCAATTCCCACCCTCTCCCCTACCTGGCCTTCAAGGCCCAGTTCAAATGTTGCCTCTCTGAAAAGTTTACCCAACTCCCTCTGACAATCTCTTATTTGTTTGAGTTGTTCTAGAACTTTCTACACAGTTGTATTATTATTTTTATTTCATGGCCTTGCAGTTGTTTATGACTCATCTCTCTCCCTCTCTCTGTCTCTGATCAGATTATGAGTCAGGAGAGCATCTCTGAATTAGCTCTGATAGAGAACTGAAATTAGACTATACTGATACTTGTTAATGGTTTTAATAAAAGGTATTATTAGAACCAGGGCCGTGATTATGTTTGTTCTTAGCTAAGTACGAATAGGGACGTCTGGGTTGAGAAAATGTCTATAAACGTGTCCCATCAAGTTCTGGTTCAGGAGCTAGTGCATTCACTGGGCATGATTGGGTTCCTGCCATATCCCATTCAGTCTTAAAGCCGTGATGGAAGTGAAGCCCAGATAGTAAACGAGTCAGAGGAGACCGCAGAGAGAGGAGGTGAAGAAAGAACGCAACTAGGGTTTCTTGAGTCTTGGTTCTGAGGGCTTTTTCCTTAGCTCAGTCTGTTTTATTTCAGTCAGGAGCCAGTTGCTGTTGGCATCTCAGCTAGGATCCTTTTAGATTACCCACTGTATTTTAAAATCTGCCTAATTGTGTCCCATGAAAGGTGCCATTCATTAAGTACCTTACACACAACTCCGATGCACCTCTCCCCTTTCATCCCTTTGGCAAACGCAGGAGCAAGCTTTATTAACTCCAGCGTAGGACGGCTTCCATTGTCATCATCTGTGACATGGTACATTTTTTTTACATCTTTTTAGAAAGCATTCATAGCTGAATCAGTTTTATCTACAGTTGAATTTAAAATTCGCAGGGACCATTTTAAATGCACTGTGATAGTGCAAACAGGCAATGTTTACCTGATTCCTGATATCCTCTAATTTTGTCATTCTGATGAAAAGAGCCATTGATGGTGTCTGGCGTGATTTGCTCCATATGACACCACGCTGCTTCCTGCTCATGATTCTATCATCCTCCAGATCGTGATAAATTTTATCTCTTTGGGCCTGTTTGATTATTGTACTGTTGATATTAGACTTACCAGGCCATCATTTTCAGGTCACTTCTCTTGCCTTTTGTCAAATACACACTTGCCCTTGTATCCTCTGAGATTACCGCTCTCCATTGCACAGTTGATGCTACAGTCACTGAAATGTCACTGGTTGATACTTACACGGTGTATTAAGCATGACTCTTAAAGAAGGGCCACTTTTAAAATGTAAACATTGGGTGGGAAGTGTGGGATACCTTTAATATTTTAACAACAATTAGTTTTAATCACCTGTTTTATACTGAAGTAGCATCATGAGCACACAGTGAACCTTCAGGAAGGGAAGACATTTGGGGGGGAGCAATGACGCCAAGGACATGTGAGAGGGTGGCTATGCCAGCGTCTTACGATCTAGAAGAAATGACTCTTTCTTTTCAAAGGAAGGATCTTCATTCAGTATAATTCTTCCACCCTCACCCTCCACAAGCATGACTATAATAATGCTAGAACAAGAATCCAATACAAAATCATAATTTACACTAAATTTAGAAAAGGAAAAAGTGCTTAACTCACAACTCAAGTTTAGGGCAAGTGATAGTAGAAGGGTACATGCATGCACTTTCAAAATGGCTGTTACTGGGGAAAGTACGGGCTCTCTGTAATACGCATAGCTAAGGTGTACTGAGCGCTTACTGTGTGCACGTTCTCATGCCATTCTCCTGACAAGCCAATGGGGTACGTGCTCTTATTATCCACCTACGAGCAAAACTGGGAGGTCACTGGTCCTTTGAAACAGCTAAAAGAGGGGCTGGGGTGCAACCCAGGCAGTCTGACAGCAGGGCCTTGATCTTCAGCACTGTCCTCTGTGCTCGAGCTCATGGCGACAGCGATGGTGTTATGTCCTGGGCTCTGCATCCTCTCTTACGGCCTTGGAAAAATGCCGTCTCTGATCTACTTCTACTTGCTTGCCCTGTGTAGTTTTATTTGTTCTTGTTTGTTAAACATAGCCTTTCAGACTAATACTTAATTGAAGAGGGAAACATGGACTTAAAGTATAATGGAGGTGATATTTATGAAAGCCTATGGAAAAAATTAAAAATGCTTCGAGCCGAATAGGCATTCTTAACATGAACATAGAGAATGCAGGGACACTTGACTAACTCAGAATGAACAAATGCAAATTATCTATGGTACAAAAACAATTTTTATCAAATAATTGCCTAGGGTTTGGAAATCACCATGCTGGTTGGATACAGTAAAATATCTCAAGAAGTAGAAAAATAAACATGACTTTCTGTTTAGTTCTGGTTAGGCAGTTATATTTGTATTTTTATTCAGTCATTCATTTACCTATTTTCTTATTCTTTGTTCATTCAATCATTTGGTAGATGCTCATGAGAACTCACTGGGTGCCAGCCAGTTAGCCACAGGATATCTACTTTCATGTGATAAAAAAATAGAACAGGATAATATTGCATTTATATCTGGAAACAACCACAGTACATCTGGAAGTAACAAAGGAATATTTAGCTATTACGTGGTCAGTGAATACTTACTGAGCCCTATAAGGAATTTCTTATATTTTGTTATGAATTCAGATGTTTGTTTTTCTGAATGTATGTGTCCTGTCATGAGTTTTTCATCCCCATCGAAAACATAAAATTTAATAATTTGCTGAAGCAAATTAATATTGGCTGAGTGATGAGGATGGTTTTGTCAAAAAATTAAGTCACTATGTAAGTATATTAAAATTGTTCCCACGTTATGCTGAGAGAAGGAATTAAATGCATCTTGTACAATTAAATGCCTACCCAAATAACATGCTTTTTAAAGAAATATATGTTCAATTTGATTACTTGGGACTCAGAATATGCATGAAGAGGCCATTATCAAGACATAAGAGGTTCATCAGAATTTTTCCACAACCTTGTTTTTTTATTTTTTGTAAATATTACAATTTGGTTCTTTACAGTTTGCCTAGAAAACTAGAAAAAAATGGAATTATTTAAGTATATATCAACTCCATCCATTAAAATTGTATCTAGAACCTTAATTAGGAACCTAAGTATAGTTTTCTAATGTGTGAAATTTCAGAAAATCAATGTTATTTATTTTTTATTTTTCTTCTCCACAGGAGTAGACTGACTCCATTTGTATAATTATACTGGTCAAGATATTAAGTTATTTTTCATGATTTTTATAATTTCCCACTATTTTGTTTACATGAATAAGTTTATTAAGACATTTTATTTGGAAGTACAAACACTCTCATAAACCACTCTTTATAGCCTCCATCTTTTATTCCCTTTGTGAAAATATAAAGTCCTTACAGCTGCTTCAGAGTAATAAAAGGCTCCAATTTGTTTGAAAAAGCTTCAGTGCGCATAGGCAATGTTTAAAGAGGCTTTGACAAAATAAAAAGGTAGAAAGCTTTTAAAGCAGATGTAAGAATTCTGTCAATTGAGGAGCAAGTCCAAGATGGCAGTGTACATTGGAAAACCATCCAACTTGGGCCATTACTTGCTTCTTGAGGTTGGTCTAACAGCTTGGGTTCCTAAGGGTAAACTCAGTCCTGTCTTCAAGGCACTCCAAAAAGCTTTGCTAAATACCTGTGATGGTCCAAATTAAGGAAAAAGCAAATAGCTGTAACTGCTCATATGTTTTGCCAAGGCAATCAAAACTGATTTCTAAGATGTTGAAATGCCTTTTTAATCATCAAAGAGAAATAAAATTATATTCTCATAGTTTCTTTCTGTCCTGAAAATATTCCTTTCACTTTGAAGTATTATTTCAGCACTCTTTGGAAATATTATATTACACAAATGTAAGGTTTCAACTAACAATAAGAGAATTGATGCTAGTTTACACATTTCATACTTATGAAATGTTGATTTATGCCCTGTGCTAAATGCTGTGGAAGCTATAAAAAGTTAATAGGCAAAATGTCTGCCTTCAAAGAGAGTATGTTCACTTTGGGGGAGAAAAGAAACACTGAATAATTAAATAGCAGTGGAAAAAAAAACTCTTAAACATATACTGAGTTCTTTATGCTAGAAAATGCAGAAAACTACATAGCAAAGTGATTTATGTAGGCACGATAATCTTAGAACAATCAGTAGAAGACAGAAATAGTTCAGAGAACATTCAAGTTTTGGGGAAAAAAATCAGAATTATTTTTTGGGCTTGCTCTTTATAAGTTGACTTTGATTTTTTTCTGGGATAATTCCTCCCCTACCTTCTAAATGGTCCTCTAAACCATTAAGAAAATGAAGGCCATGCCTCAGGCTTAATAAATTTGAACTTGCCAATTTTGTTGTTGTTGTTTTTTAAGTAAGACAGCCTGCACCAGTGGAGGGCCATGTAGACTTAGGGACTTTTTCTAATAGCCTTTCTTTCCCAAGAGCAACAGCAGAGAAAACAAAATGCAAAAGGATGGTCTAAAGGCACCAGGAAGGATGAGCAGGTGACAGAATGTCCTCTGAACTCGTGGCTACTCAAAATGTGGTGGATAGACCAGTGGTTGCTTATCAACTAGTTACACTGAAATTAGTGTAGAAATTTGGAGTTAATTGTTTAGCAATTTATATAGTGACATGATAGAGTAACTCTATGTCAACTTAATGAAAATGTGAAGTTGTATTTTTTTTATGCCTCCATAGTTTTTCTTTTCATTTTTCTAATAATTTAGTTTTATTACAATTTGCAGATAGAGCAACTACTCAAGTAGTTGAAAAACCACGTGTTAGCAATCAATTTGAATTCCACTCATTGAGAGTTGATACTTAGCCCAGTGATTTTTTTTCTTTCCCTGCAAAGTTCCTCCTGTTTTTCAACTGTCATATACATGTATTTTATTGTCAAAGTGATGTTGGCAGTTGGAAATTTGAGGATTTCATGACATCAGCCTCTCCGCCCGAATGAAGGACTTCCAGGAGGCAGAGAAAATACAAAGAATTTCTGCCAATGTCTTAGATGAGAAGGAAACTTGTACAGTGCTACCCTCAGTGCTCATCATTAATTGGTTCCAGGAGGCGCCATGAGCACCAAACAAACAACAAGTGTTGTGACAAGATTTTCATGTCAAAATGCATTGAGGACCCAATTTGACGAGTTTCTAAGCGGTCAAGTACCAAGGTGTGATTGCAACCGAATCAGTAAAGGAGTAATAACGCAAAAGAGGGCACTGCCGTAGTCCGACACACAAAGCAAAGGCACATGCCAGACCCTTGAGAATCCCGGCAGGCCATGGACACATGGATTCGGGCTGGCCTGTGCGCTCAAGTGAACACCAGCAGTCAGCGTTTCCTTCCCTGGCGACTTACACGACCCAGTCTTAGACTCTGGTAGACAGCTTGGGGACCTGAGGGCCAAAGAAGAAGTGTCTGACACTGTAAGTGAGCCAGGTGGAAAGGGCAGGAAAGACATCTGCAAATAAAATCGCTCTGTTTCCTGGCCCCATCTCCTCCTGACTTCTGGCCGCCTTTCCTTTATTTGTTAGTGTGTGTGTGTGTGTGTGTGTGTGTGTGTGTGTGTGTGTGTAAAACTCCCGAACTGTAGATGTCGGAATGCCAGGATGAGCTATTTTTGGATTTGGTGGCTGAAAATCAAGAAGGTCAGCACTAAACAGTCCATAGATTGCAAGTAAATTGTCCATGAGTGCCTAATTTCACTCCTTTCCTTTCAAAGGAAAAACATGGTTGAAGAAATACTCTATCAGTTCTGAGCTTACAACTTGAAGGATTTTCAATAACTTAAACATTTTTTTTACCAATACATTTATTTTATTTGGAGATTTTTTTCTCAGATCTCCATCTGGAATATGTAAAGACCAAAGGCAGAATGACTTAATTTTAGGATCCAGACAAAATTAATTTAGCTTTTTGTTCAACGATAACTGCAGCTTCCCATCCAGTGGTACAAAACTCAGGAGAGCTTTTCTGGATCTTTCACTCCATTTCCCCCCAAACTGACACCTTGCATAACAGGAGCACAATTTCACAACCAAGGAATTGATGTTACTGCCATCCACGGGGCATACTCAGATGCCTTGGTTTTCCACTCACTCCTTCATGTGTATTTAGTTCTCTGCCACATTGTCACATCTGTAGATTGCAGCGATGACCAGCACAGTCAGGATATAGGCCATTTGTATCACAAGGATCTCTTATGCTATCTTTCTGCAGCCAAAGACGCTTTGCTCCTATTCCTCCCCCTGAGCCCTGGAAAGCCAGCCGGTCCTCCATCTTTATTATTTTATCATTTCAAGAATGTCACATAAGTGGAATCATTCCCTATGTCAGACTAGCGATGGGTTTTGTTAGGATTATTCCTTGGAGAGCTTCTTCAGGTGGTTGTGTGGGTCAAGAGTTCATCTGTTTTCATTGCTGAGTGGTATTCCATGGTATATTTTACCACAATTTTTAAAAAGTCAGTCACCTGTTGAAGGACTTTTGGATTGTTTCTTTAGTTACAGTTTTTTCTTCATAATTGAAATAACTCTGCTCCATTATCTCCTTTTAGAAATGTAGCACACATTTACAAAGTGCTCACACGTGCCTGGTGGGGTGCCAATCATTTCTCATACACCAATTTATTATAGAACAATTCCAAGCAGTGTGGGTGCTCTTCCTGTCTCTGCTTTGCACATGAAAACAACCAGGTTCAGGTACGTGAAATAGCTGCCCAGGCCACAGGGAAAGCCAACAGCTCAGGCAGTTTGATTCCAGCACCGAAGGTTTGATTTTCTCCACTTTCCATAGGAACCAATTAAATGCAGTTATAGTTGTATTTTAAAATTGCTCTCAGTTTGCCCAATGTATAATTTCATGTACTTGTACATAATTCTGAATACATAAGTAAATAGTAAAAAGAAATAGGAAAACATGTGTGACATAAATGGAAACGTATTTACTAAAAATGCCTGTTTATTACTCCTGAATCCTAATTTTACGTTTTCCTCTGATGAAGAACTTAATTAAGCAAGAGGATTTGTAACTGTCCATCTATCTGCCTATTTTTAGGTTCCAGGGCTGAGTAGAAGGTGGGCGGGGAAAAGGAAAAGTGGGAGGGGCAGGGGAAGATTGACAGGAATAAGGGCAGAGTGATAAACTGGTATGTTACAGCCCCTTCAGGGCATTATTAGCCCTTTGTCTGGTCTCTGCACTGTATTGAGTAACATCCCTGCTGTCAGGAGGGAAGGCCAGAATGCCCTGGAACTTCTGCCCGGACCTGAAGATTCATCTTCCTCTGGACCCAAAGTTTCCTTTTAGCAGGATCCCTAGCCTGAGGTACCAGGAGTGATCTTAATTCATGGGTAGAGTAGCAACGTGTAGGCTGCGAGGACAGGGCTCTCCTACCCCTGTGAGGGGACATTCATGAAGTTCAGGCAGCACATGGTCTCAAAGAAGCTGCCTATTTGCAGGAATGGCAGTGGGGCCATTACTGGGAAGCTGAGGTTTGCCTTTTTGTGGAGAAACTGGTTAGCTTTGTCTGGGAGATTTCAAAATACAGGGGCCGAGACCTATACCCTTACCCAGAATTTGGGGGTATAATGGCAGAGGGACAGGGAGTGAAGCAGTAAAGCTCACTCAACAGTTAGGTGAACAATATCACAGGAAGTGAGTACTATAACTCAGGGGGATGTGGGGCACATGAATTCAAGTCACATGTCTGAGCACTAAATCCTGAGGGACCAACAGGCCCAAGGTGGATGCCACCAGTTGTAACATGGCGGGTGTGCGGTCAGCATCGGGCATATTGGCGGGTTCTCTCCCCTCGTCCTGCCTTTTCGATCCTTAAGGGTTACAGGGCCCCAGTGAGGTCTTGAGTTGAACGTTTTCACAGATATTTTCCAGTAAGATTTATAACAAAACCGAAGGGGTGTGTGATCTTACACAGAAAGACACACATACACACATATGGGGCCAAGAGTGAAGAGACCTCAGGTCATGCTCTGATTTTGCGAAGTCCTTTGGACAAGGACCGAGGGGACGTGGGAGTGACTTTCCAACATTCATATCGTACGATTCTGCGAAAAACGCTGAAAACGTGTCCAAGCTCTGCTGAAGTATCACGCTTCGCTACGAACGCTATACGGATTTCAATTTACTACTCACATTTCAAAATTATTTCATTAACGTTTTTCTGAAGATGTATATCCTCAGAAGATACATGTGCATACATAGAATTTCATAGAATTTCCCCATTATTAGAAAGTATGTAAGGAAGACTGACCTGGAGGGGGGGCGCGTGCGTACCATTATTGGCCTGAGTATCCGCCCGAACTGAAATGCTGCTTTGTTCTGTTACCTGTTTCTGCTCACCTTTAATCTGCGACAGGAGGGCCGGGGTGAGGCTGTGGGACTGAGCGGTGCTAAACAAGGCAAGTCCACGGTGGCCTGTGCGCTGAGGCGGTTGGGGAGGGAGGTGAGGTTGGGGTAGGGGAGGAGCTCCAGAGGCGCCTCTGCCCAAAGGGCATTTGCTCTTCAGTGCCTGGAAGATTCCTTTAGAATGGAGAGCCTTCCTTAGGGAAGAGCGATCGTGTCCGAGTGTGTCTGTACAGAGGAAATCGGTCAGGGAGCTGAGGGGGGGCGGGGTGGGGGATGGAGGGGAGATGGTGGGAAGAAGAGACAATACATGGGAAAAGAAATAGAGGTGCAGCCAGCGGGGGTCAGGCTTGCCCCCTCCATGCTTCCCAGCATCCGGCATTCAGTGATTCCCATCTTGCGAGAAACACCCCAGGACGACCTAGAACAAAGCTCTTCTATTACATTGTCTTAACATTAGCTATAACTGGCCACTGATAAAAATTACATTATGCACAGGGAAATTACTCTTAAGGAAGATATTCATGAAATTAAGTGAATTAAAGTAAACAGTTAATCATTTTAATTTAAACAATGATTAATGATTAATTCTCTAATTAAAATAAACAACCTCTTTGAGAGCTGGATGAAAACAATAATCTTTGACACCGAGCTTTTTTCAACAGTAAACACATTTCATTAGTTTTCTAACCCAGGCAATAAGTCTTTTGTGCTTATTAAAAGAAAATCATTGATGTGCTTTTGTGTCCAGATGCTTTATATCTCATTTTACTGATTTCGGTTTAAAAAAAAAATTCTCTCACAAACTATCATTTTTTTCAGATATTAACAGGTATGTTTTTTATCCATGGTGGATATTTTGGTCAGCCTAATGAGTAAGTTGTAACAGTAAATTTTGACTTTGGTATTCACTTCTGAGTATTTCACTTCTGATCATTCCATCACTTAGAAAAGAAAAGCAATTGCACATGTAGTAAGAAGAAAAGACAATACATAGGAATACGTCCATTTATGAAATAGTTGATTGTTATTATAAGGCTAGCTTATATTGATACAATGTTTGTAGCAAACAAATTACCTGCTTATTATGACATCCTATAGAAGAAGTACAACAGCTATTATTCATTTTTCTTGTGAGGAAATAGAAGCTCAGTGAGTTTAACCCTTTCACTGTGTTAATCAATTTCAAGTATTCTTTATCAAAATGTGTCAAAAAGCCACAAAAAGTTGGTATTTTGACTATTTTATGTATTTAATAACATTTTGAGCTACTTTGTATATAAATGACATTTTTATTTTCAATTTTTGTTATATGGTAATAAATTTACCATTATATTAAATTTTAGCAAAAAAATACTTAAAACATACTAAGTGGCATCAATTAGATTTAAGTACATATAAATTAGAATCTAATGGCACTGATGACATAAAAATTTATTACAAAATGTTATGCAATATGACACACAAACATCTTTATTGTTGATAATGCAAGTCACAGGAAAACATATTAAAAATCTTGTAAATGGAGAAAAGTCTTTGAAACAATTTCACACGGAATAACAATTTGACAATAATTACAGTAATTATATTTTTCAGTGAATACAGTGAAGGTGGTACATTTTATTAAAATAAATCATTACATTCAAGTACAAAAATTTCCTGTTGCTATTTATTCTGGAAAAAACACAAAGATATAGAAAAATGAGGGAAAAGTTTTTTGAGCTCGTGGGGTGAACTCGCATGCCGCAGTCAGCGGATGGATGTACTGAGATGCCTCCCCCCCCGCCCCCCCAAAAGGACTGACCACTGCATAGAAGGAGCAGGTGTTCAAGAAGGATTTTGACATTTGGATTCCTGATTGAGTTATTTTTCCTTATTTTCCTTATTTATAAATTTATTTTTAATCACTAAAATAAATTGGAAATAACAGTGACCAATTAGGACCTGTCAGCCTTCCATGCTCCATTATGGCTCGTGACAACTTGTTAAAATTGAAGCAACCGATAAGACACTCACAGGAATTCTCATGTGGGTGGTGCAAGAATCCTGGGGACAGTTTGAGAAGCCCGGTTCCAAGAATGCAACAGGGTGGGAGAACCTGGAGGAGGGGACCATGACTGCAGAGGGAGGAGCTGTGCTTGTTGGGCTCCCCATCTCGTAGGGACCAGAGGGGGCTGCCGCCTCCTCTGCCCCAGCAGCTTCCATTCCCGTCTCAAGGTCAAGAGCAGGGTGGGGGGGAGTGCAGGCCACACTGCTGTAATCCCTCTGGGGCAAAGGATGAATGTGCACTCACACTTGGCCACGATGGGCCCCGGGAGAGAAAAGAGCTGATTAAAAGTCTGCCGGCCCAGGGCTCAGGGGTGAGCAGGTGGAGCACAGAACACGTTTTAGGGCAGCGTACAACACTGCGTGATACATTTGCCCACGTCCGTGGCGTATACACGAAGGGTGAGCCATGGGCGAGCTGCTGTCTCTGGGTGATGGTGATGATGTCTTGGAACGATGTGCCATTCGGGTGTGCTGTTCGCAATGGGGGCGGCTTTGCATACGTGTGGTGTGAACACCCTCCTGAAACTCCCTCTCAATTTTTCTGAGTCTTAGACTGCCCTGAGCAATAAATCTATAATAATAATAAAAAAAAGAACACTTCGTAGGGGTGGGGGAACCCCAGCAGGAAGAGGTGCCTAAGCCCCAAGTTAGCAGTCCGGTGGGAGGAGCAGGAAACGGGGAAGTGCTCTGCCCTCCCAGGCTGCAGGCCCTGGGCCCAGCTGCCGTGGGGCTCTGTCTGTGAACCAGGAAGGGGGTGCGGATTAACATATTGAACTAGATACTTTTAATTACTGATTGGAGACTGTAATTGAAACAAATTGGATTTCCTTTTTAGTTGTTTTAAAAATGAACTATCAGGTTATTGATTTAGTACATTTGTTTCCTTTTCTACGTTTTAAGGTTGGTTGTTGGCTTATTTGTAAGAATACGGGCTTATTATCATTAATATTTTTATGAGAATTTATAAGTATTGCTTAGTATTATAAATCGCTCTCCTAATTGTAATTTCGACCCCCACTGGTACCAAATACAAACAAGAGAAGATTTTTCTTTTACCCAAGCCAAGTGTAGGGGTTACCTTCTTAAAATATTTGCTCATTGAACAGGACAAGCAGGTAAACATTTTTCACTGTAGCTTTGACTTCCATTTCTTTGATGAAGCACTTAGCTGGGCTTAGTACTTCTCCTGTATATCCTTCCTTGCAGGATTTCTGCTTTGCTAGCCTTCAGGTGGTTCTCCGAGGGCAGTAGTTCTGTAATGCAGCTGTAAGTTCAGTGTGGTCGTGGCAGGACGTGAGCACTGCATTCACCTACTCCGTCATCTTGACTGGAAGTTCTCTACATCTATTGACTTCTTTGCTTCTATTAACGTTTTATATTTATGGAGTGAAGTATAGAATTATTTTCATTTTTTAGTATGTTTGTTCAATCAGAAAATCAGCCTGTCTTTAAAAGTGGGTTAATATTCAGACCAAGTTTCTCTGATTTTTCTTTACTAGAACTTTTTAATCCTCCAGGAAGGAATTATGTTGTATGGTGTCACTGAAGATATGCAGAAACACCTGTCCCCCTTGGGCCATTTATGGGGCGAGCCTCTGACCATGATTTGTGATGCCTCTTTTATCATATATGTAATATTAATACAATTTGTTTTCAGTCACCTTCTGTTGCAGTATTCTGTATGCTTATATGTATATAAGTAGATTGATGTTTTAATTAATATAATGACACAATTTTTTCTGAACATATGGTTTTGCTATTTTTCTTTTGAAAAATTTCAAAGATGATCTTAACCTGGTATTCTAACAGATGGAATTTAAATTATTTCCTCAATATTCAACATGGATCCCATAATATTTTTATTAGTTGCATTAAACCTTTGGATTAATCTTGACACTATCAAGAAATATAAAACAATAATGGATATATTTTTTCTTAGATACAAATACAAAATAGCTTTTCAACAGTTTTATTCCTGTAGATCACTTACTTTTCCAATTTGGGTAATTCCTACTTAATTTTTTCTCCTATTTCTAATGGGAATTCCTGAATTTGGTATACAGAATTGAGCGATGTTTCTCATATCTGTCTTTTTGTCTTCCGTTTTGCTGAATTGCCTCTATGAATCTCATTTTTCAACTGAAAACATTTCTAGAACTTCTGCATCATGTCTACTGCAACTGACAGAAATATCCCCTGCTTATTTCTACTATGGTTTCACTTATTTGTAGATTACAAATTATGAAATTGGTGAGAATGACAAATTATCAGTAGTTTTGAGTTAGATAGAAACTTTCTTTCTTTTGCAACTGATTTAAAGGAGACTCAGCACTTCCCCACTGAGGAGCTTGCTAGACGTTGTTTGGAAATAGACTCTGAGCCTATACATCTTGTCCTTTTTAAAGGGTTTTAAAATATAAATGGGAAAATATTTTATCAGATGCCTTTTTGCAGTCCCATTAGTGGGATAATATCAGTTTTCCTTATATAGCCTTTCTATGGAACATGTGACGTTAATCAGTTTTATAAACTTAATTCACTTTTTGTTCCTCAGATGAATGTCCTTTGGCCTAAATTAGTAAATTGAGCACTTCTGTCCTTGTGGTTCCAAGCAATCATGGACAACGTCACTAAAGCAAAGTAGGGTAAGCTTAACACGGGGTTTATGGGAAGAGATCGACTAGCTGAGAAAAATATAGCACAGGCAGGTCACCCCAAATCTCACTGTCCCACAATTTAGGGGGGAATGGAGGGCTCTGTGCATGGCGGCACACGTGTGGACAGAGGGAAAGTCCCTTCTGGTCTGACTCGACGTGATCATGCAGAGCGCCAGGGACCATCGTCGTGAGTGTGAGCATGCAGGGTCCTGGGTGAAGGGGACTTTCTAGAAAAGAGGGCCCTGGAGTGTAGTGGGCGACATACCCCGTTCTTCATTTGAGGAAATGCAAGTCTCCTTTGCCAACTCCCTACTAATTACAAACAGAAAAAGAAGATAAATTAAGGCCCATAAGATTTGTCTCTCTTCTGTTCCTTATGATTTTATTTACAATGTTAGAGTCCATGTTCATCGGGAAGGTTGGGCTATATTATTGTTTTTTTTTTTTTTTAATTCTACATAGTCTTATATTTTGTACTGTTATTTCCTCTGAAATGGTAGTCATTTAAGCCTAGTCCAAGGCTTGGGGGTTATGACTGTTTGACCATATGATTGATGTTGACTTTCACTTCATTGTAATTGATTTTAATTATTTTGCTGAGTCTGACTTGTGTTCATTTTATGCCTTTTTTCACCAAGCTATTTTTCTTCTTCTTTTGTGTGTGTTTTATTGCATAGAAATTGTTCTGTGTGTTTTTTGTCTTTCAGAGTAATTTGGTAAGTGGAGAATTTGATTTTAACTTCACTAGTGGCAAATTTAGCAATTTTCAAGGATTTCTTAATGTTGTGTTTGTGACAGTCCTGTGAAAACAACCAATTACACCGTAACTTTTTATGGAAAAGTAAGAAATACAGTATTTGTGCTCTTCCTCTTCTCTACCTTATTTACATACATTTATTCATTTAATCCAGGGTTGCAAGCCTTGCTATTTAAGAAAAAATAATTGTTCTTTTATTAGAACGCATTTGGTCATTTATAGCATATGTTAGTTACCATAGTTACACCAATTATTTAGGCTTACCACATCAGCCTTCCTCCTAATGATGTTTAGTGATTGTGAAGTTTTCTTTTTCCTTGATGGTTAGTCTCAGTGTTTACCGCTAGTTGTTTTGTGTTCTACGGTGACTTCTCGATGATGGAGCTTCAAATCTGGTTCATTGTCATCTTCGAGTGGACTAATCACAGTCCTTGAAGTAATCTTCATAGAAGTCTTTGGCTGTGTGTTCTGAAGCATCAAAGCTCTGAGGTTGCCCTTCTGCTCTCAGCCACGAATGCCAACCTGACGGGCCACCATGTTTTTGTGTCTTCACTGTCCTCTATGTCCACTAGCAAACTTCAGAAGACATTTCCCTATTGTCTTCTGCAGTGAAAAGATCAAACAAAGGCAATGCCCCACTCATACATTCATTCTTGGAAGATTTCAGTTTAGAAGTTTTGAAGGTTGCTTTTATTTTCTGGGAATTCAAATAATAAAGTTCACAGCACACCCATCGCTCACTGAAGTTGCCGCGAACACAGCAATACTTCTTAGTTTCTCTTGGTTTCCAGTTCTTTTCTACTCTGGAGAAATATTTCTTATTATAATTAACTTTGACCCAGTCTTTTTCTCCTTTGGAGATGTCCATGATATGTAACTTGAATCTGATGCTTAACCTCCATTTCTCTTTTCTTCTCTCATTTTCATATGTCTTCATTCTGAATTTCATGATTGCATCTCAAGTGTATCCTTTTCTTCTTAAAAATTTATTTTTCTGCTGTGTCAAGAGTGCTATTTAGTGCTTCTGATAGAGATGTTATTTCTGTTCCTAAGTTTTAAAAATTTAGGTTTATTCTTTCCTTGTTTTTGTCTATATGGTAGACATGCTGTGACATCTCATTGAGCACATAAGTCAGAAATTAATTTTTTTTCCATTTCCTAGAATAAATTTATTTCTGGGGAAAGATTTATTTTTAAAAATTTAAAATTATTTACTGTATGAAGAGGCAACTCTCAACTTAGCAAATGGACTTAAATAAAAAAATTATTTACTATAGAATACATAGAGAAGATTGCATAAAAGATATGTATGGTAAAATACATTTTTAGAAATTAAGGCCATATAGATTCGATCTAGGGCAAGAAATTGAACATGGCCAGCACCCCAAGGGCTCTTTGCAGGACTAACGACGTAATTTCTAGGGTCCAGTGCCCAGTGAAAATGTGGTGCCTCTCTGTTTCAAAATTCTTAAGAATTTCAGGAGAGCAAGATCAGAGCCTTAAGTGAAGCACTTCTGAGCCTGAGGTTCTACACGGATGCCCAAGTGCACGCCTCACTTTCAGAGACGCTGTAAGGAGGAAGTGGAATTACGTGTGTGTGGCCAGTCTGTTGAATAGGCACGATGCATGGATTTTGATCATAATACAATTTTTTCTTTCTTTTCCTGCACGTTCAGTCAGGGTGAACCTCTCCCCACCTCCAGAAAAAAGGTCCAGTGAGCTCAAGACAGCAGGGCAGGCTCTTAAATAAGGCACAGTCTTGCAGAAACTTTTAAGTCCCAAGTATTGTCTCAATTAACTAACTGGAGTGTCTAATCCTGTATAATAATTGAACCTCTTCACTTTTATGGCTTGATCTTTCCTCCTTTAGCTTGAACCTGCTTTACAGTGGAAGGAGAGGTCTTCTACCTATACTCACCTGCTGCCCTGTCACTCTTTCTGGGGCGAAGTGGAGGAAGAAAGTAAGAGAATGGGACAGTGCTGCTTGATTCTGTGACTGAAATCGGTGGCCTTGGTAGGTCATCCATGTTGACTTTCTTCTCTTGTGACATGTTTAATGGTTGCTTCATTTCAGAGGTCACCCACTGGTTCCTCTCTGGCACTTCCCTACGAGATACATCTCAGTCCTGTGGTGGCACGTGATTCCTTTCTAGGCCACCTGCTACCCAGCTCTGTGATGGTTGCATCTTTCTGGTGTGGTCTCCATAGGTCTGCAGGCGGTACTCTCAGATGAACCGATGGCAGTCTTTGCTCCCACATCACCTGCATCTGGTACGATGGGAAGGCTTGGTGTCATCTGCTCTCACGAACTCAAGGAGACAGGCCAGTTCCAACATCCTGAAACCCTGTCATTGAGCCAGCTGTGCTTCCATCGTCACGCCACCCAGGAGAGGGCCCGACAGCAGTTCGCAGTCCGCATGAGTCAGACCCTGTCCTCTAGAGCTCCCACGTGTTGGAATACACTCTGAAACACTTTGATTAGTCCTATCAAAGACATTCCTGTCTTCCTCACACCATCCTTCCCTTTCCAGTGAGGGCTGGAGTTAGGAAGGACTCCTAAGGGGACAGCAGCTGCCTCCAAAGAGACATAGTAAAATTCCCACAATGATACAAATTATAGTTCCAGAATTCAGATGCATGAATGGTGAGGTCGTGCTGTTATGGGTTTAATGAAAAAAAGATTCTTTGGGTAAGGATATAAAGGTAGTGAAACTTACACTATCTAAAACTGACCCTACATCGCCACACATGACCAAGGGTTATTCATGTACTATCAAATCTGACATCATATTTGGGCAGAGCTGGGTAGAGGATTGGAGCCAACTACCAGTAGTATCAAATTTATATTATCTTTGGGTGACCTATATTTTAATAGTACGGTAGACTTTCTGTTTACTGGAAGTCAAGGAACCAGCAAAATCTCAAACCGGTGGCTTGAGTTCTGATCAACGGAGAGTCTACTTACATTTATCCGGCATCTACCCATCCCCATGGGTGCCAGTTAACTGAGAGTCTTCCAGATTTCTCACCAGTGTCTCGAATTCCTCCCTGACTGCTTTTGGTAAGCTTAAGGTCTCCAGGAGTCATGGAAGAGGTTTTTTGCCTTCATTCTTTTGTAAATCCTGCATAATTTAGAGTGAGGTTATTTTGCTATCTACCTATTGCTGCCTCAGCTCTTCTTGTATCTATACATTTTCAGAATATTCAACAAATAGTAGGTATTTGTATTTCTCCATAGGTCTTACACAGTTGTTTCCCCTACATACTCATCCTTGCATAAAGAGTAAGCCACGTGGATTAATTGGGAGCATTGCTGTAAACGACTTCACAGTGGACCTTGGTGGAAAAGATGGAAGTTAGATGTATCACTGTAAAACAGTTGTGGTGCACAGTAGATATTTTTCTAAATGTTGTTTCTTCTTTCAAGGGGATAGAGAGAGACTCTGAATATCCTAGGGAGATAAAGATCGGGGAGCTTATACTTATGCATCTTGATGAGTTCCAAAGTTCCTGTACAAGGAGGCAAAAAGAAACTTCAAGTAAGAGACTTTATATGGAAGCCGAAGGCAAAAATGCAAATTTGGTCAGAGGCAACTGAGCTCCCACCCTAAGAGGTGGGACTCCACGAACCAGTTAACTTGAGTAGCTAGTGGAAACAGAAAAGTGAAATTAGGAAACCAGGCTTTGCAAGGGATCCTAACTCATGAATAAGGCATAAGGAGAACCGTGGCAAGCCCTAGAAGAACACAACGGTTCCTTGATAATTTTTTTAGGTGTTGAATTGCCTAGAAGCTTCTTTGCAAAATAGTTTTGAGTATTTCAATAAAAAATTTATAAGGGGTGTATAAGGTGTCTTCTCTAGTATTCTCACACAACCAGAAGGTGTTACTTGAAGAAAAAAGAGAAAAATTAATTTTTGCATCATTGTATTTAATATCAACATTCACTTTTTAGTTTGTTGTCATGTTTACTTATTTAATAAGTATTTCCTGAGCCTTTATCATGTCAGGTGCTTGGTAAGAACGAGGTATGAAACAGTGAACAGAAACAGATGAAGCCTTGTTCTCATTCTGATGGATGTGTGTGGGGGGATAAAGAATAAATAAGTAAATACATAAATATGCAATACGTTATTTGATCACAAGTGCTAAGAAAAATCAGAGGAAAAGAATTTTGTGGGAGCAGTAAAGGGTGGAAAAGCAGGGCAGGTTTATTTGAGATAGGTTGGTCAAAGAAGTGATATGGTTGGTCATCGAATTCTCAGAGACCTAGAGGAGGGGAGGAAGTTGGCCATGAAGGTATGTGAACAACAAGCATCAGGCATAAGAGCAAATTCCAGCTCAATAGAGTGAAGCAGGTTCCATCTATGAAGTCATAGTACACGTATTTTTGTCCATTGTTCTAAACAATTTTGTTTTATCTTTATGCTCTAAAAGGGTTTTTGAGTGTGTGTGTGAACAGGAGAGCATTCAGATATTGACTTTTCTTTTTAATTATGTTTGAAAAAAAATAATTGTGGATTCAGGTGCAGTTGAAAGGAATCATACTGAGAGATTGCAGAAGCACATCACTGGGTTTTTCTCAGTGTTAACATATTGCAACTTTAGAGTTTTGTGAGAAGACCAGGATATCAACGGTGGTACAATCCACCAATCTTACTCAGATTTCATGAGTTTTCCATGTACTCATGTGCATATATATATGTATTTAGTTCTATGCAGTTGTATGGCATATGTAGATTGTGTGACTACTCCCACGTCAAGATACAGGCAGGTCCATCACTCTAAGGACTCTTCATGCTGCCTTTATAGATGTACCACCTCTGTTTTCAATCACGTTGCATGTTCCCAACTTCTGAAAATCAGTAGTCTGTTCTTTATCATCATAATCTTGTCGTTCCATTAATGTTATGTTAATGGAAACTTACTATACATAATCATTTACAACTAGCTTTTATACCCAGTAGAATACCCTTGAGAGTCATCTAAATTGTAGCATCTGTCAGGAGTTGATTCCTTTTTCACTGTTGCATAGTATTCCTTGCTATGGATGTATCACAACTTGTTTAACCATTCACTTGTTGAAGGACATTTGGATTGTTTCAGATTTTGGATACTACAAATACAGATGATAGGAGCATTTGTGTATAAATTTTTATATGAACATAAGTTTTCATTTCTCTTTTATACATGCCCAAGGGTAGAATTGCTACATCATACAGTAAGTACATATTTAGTTCTATAGAAAATTGCTGAACTGTTTCCCCAGAGAAACTGTATCATTTACATTCCTGATGGCAATGTACTCAGGAAGGATTCACTTTCCTACATCATCTCCAGAATTTGATATTGCCATAGTTTTTTATTTGAGTTATTCTAATGGATGTTAACTTCATTTTAAAAAATTAGTATTCAGTTTACCACTCATACATTTAAGACATACTTCATCTTTAAATATGTGAGTATAGATTGTGTAAAGTATTATTTTATTGATATATATAGAAAATGTTAACATTCACTTTTGAGGGGCCTTATAATAATATTTGGTATCACACACACATTTTAACCCCCCTCCCCATTTTTTGTAAATCTAACAATTAAACTTTTATATAGGGTGAAACTAACATTCTTTTAATGGTTCAATATATCACACAATGACTTTGGACTTGTGATTTTAAATTGAAAGTTTAAGTTTACACATGTTAAATTGAAGTTACGATTTCTTTGACAAAGGTACTAAAGTATTCAAAAGAGGTAGAATATTCTCTTTTACAAACAGTGCAGGAATAAGTAAACATCAGCACCCTCTCCGCAAAAATGAACCCTGACCTAAGTTCATATACTAACCAAAACTGAACTCAAAATAGATTATTATGACCTAAATGTAAAAGATAAAACAACAAGTCTTTTAGGAGATAATAGAATAGAAAATCTTCATTACTTAGTGTTAGGTGACAAGTTCTTGGAAAGGCACAGTTCACACACACACACACACACACACACACACACACAATTAATTGGACCGCATCAAAATGAAAGACCTTACCCCTCCACCGTGTTTACTTTTAAACATATCTGATTGAATGCTCAATGTATCCCTCTTGAAAGATGTTTACCACCAGAAAGAAAATCACTGCCTCACATAACTGAGGTTTCCTAGTGGCCCACTATGTGACCTGGAGTTTCAGGTGTCCAGGGTGTTCTTTGTACTAACTGTCCCACGTAATAGAAAGCACGTCCTGAGCTTTATAGTTCAAGAGTCCAGTGGTTAAGTAATGCGAAACTCCAATTTAGCTTCTGTCTTAATGAAATCATGGAAGTCTGCCAATTTTCCCAAGTTGATGACTTCATTAGATTTTGCATTTTTAAAAAATCTCTTAAGATATTTAAATACCTTAATGAGTAGGTCTAAATGTCATAACTTGGCAGGATGTGTAGATGTGTTTTCTGCCTTATGCTGTAAACCTTTGAACTTGATTGACTCCTACAGTCTCAGGATTCCAAACATTTATGGATATTGAAAATACTAACTAGATTTTGCATATTTCCCTTTGTTTTGTTTAATTTGAGGTCACAATTTATGAGGTTATCCTTTGAAAGTTCAGTCCTTTCATCAATACTGTCAAGAAATACTATTCCTATTTCCATATGAAAATGGATACTTTGAAAAATTAAGTAACATGTTTTTAAAAGGTGAAAATTTATTAAGAGGTTAGATGAATAATAGCCAGAAATATTTATAGTGTAAGACAGTATCCTGGGATATTAAGAAATAACATACTGTTAGAGCTGTAGGGAGAGAGAGATCCATCCATCTTGGGGAGGGCGTGGGTTGGAAAGTATGAAACTAACTATTGAGAAGATCTAAACAAGAGTTTGCATCTTTAGACCTGATAAACTTAATCTCTAAAAGGAATGTCAATGTAGCTTTAATGATAAGGTTTTAAATGTTTAAATGCATATGACATTTTAATTCAAGAATTTCTCACTAGAAAAATGTTTTCTAATAGAGTTCATCCTCAGTTGTTTTGTACTGGTTGGGACGATCAGAGGAGAGTTTAAAAAGATGTCAGCTCCTTTGTACGTACCTGAAAAGTATAATATTCAATATAGTAATGAGCACACCTAGTACCCAGACTTGGTTTCTAAATACCATTTCCTACTCAGAAAAAAATCCAAACAAACAGATATTTTTGGAGAAATGGTTTTCTCTTGGTCTGGGGCAGTAAAAGTACATGGCAAGCCTGGAATACCTTAATCTATTACAAGTGAGGAAGTACTTACAAATTGATGGGGACGTGCCACAAAGGCATAGGATCTGGCTTGAAGAAATTCTCACTGGCCAAATTTCAAACAATTTGAATTTCCAAATAGATTAGAACGATCATGGAGGACGGCACACTAAATGAGGAAGAATGAAAGGATGCATGAGTTCACAGAGATACTTCCCCCAAAATAAAGAAGTGGAGAAAGACAGGAGAGCCCTTCTTCATCGAAGAGTACCAGCTAATACATGAGGAAAATGGCAGGATTACAAGTTGCCATGTTTATCTAGAATGTAACTATTACTTAGGCAAGGCTCATGAACAGATACTAAAGGACATTGGGTGAAGTGTGGTTGGGGATCAACATATTTACACCAGGACAATGTATCAGCAAACAGGAAACAGCTATGTCTGTCATGAAATCCGACGGACACTATACGACTGTAATGGGACAAATCACCATCATGTGCCTCCTGCTATTGTACAGCAGGAGGGGCACCGAATCATCAATTGCAATATTCGGACCCAAACAAAACCACATTAGGGGGCATTCTACAAATCAGCTGGCCTGGATTCTTCTCAGCAGTGTCATAAAAATCAGAGAGAGAGAGAGAGAGAGAGGGAGGGAGGGAGGGAGGGAGGGAAGGAAATGTCACTTTTATTGATTAAAGGAGCATAAAGAGATGAGATTTTTGATTGGGTCACATCGTAAATGTAATTGGTGGAGTAACTGGGGACATCTGAATATTTACTCAGTGTCATAATAGTGCTGCTCAAAGTATGGTCCTTCATTCAGTGCCAATCAGTGAACTGATGTTTATTGTTCCACGAAGAGAGAAATACAAACATTTAGAGTAAACAATTAGAAAATCCTGTAGGATTTTGACATTGTTCTGGTACCGGTGCTTGCTCATATGTCAGTAGTTCATTTTTACATTGTTTTACTACAGTATTGTTTCTCAATTGATTGGAAGCAAGGAAGGCTGATCCTTCCCCACAGGTAATTTGAGAAACATGATACAGCTATTATTGTCACATCAGTGTTTTATTTCTTGAATGTTGTGGCATTATGGCTATGTAGGAGAACGTCTTGGCTGCCTCATAGGAGTTATTATACAAGGTATATTTAGGGGTGACAATTATGATACGTGCCGTTTACTTTCAAGTGATGTAGGCAAACCCACACAAAAAAGTGGGTGCGTGTTTGTGTGTACGTGCAGACATAAAGCACCCCAGTAAAATAATACCAAGGTGCACCTGGGTAAAGGGATCGTGGTATTTATTGTACTATTTTTTTATGTAAGCTTGCTATTTTTCAAAATAAAAAAGTAGGAGACGAAAGCTATCTTGAGACAAAGGAATCTTTGCAGCCCACAGACCCTTGGATTTTCATACCTCTCAAAATTTATCTCACTTTAAATAATATCTTTCTCTTAACTTCTACATTCATTGTCTTATTTGAAGGTTGCGGGTTTTAAAATAAGTCATCATCTTTATAACTTCAGTGATATTAATTATTACAGCATATGGCATGGTAGACAGGTAATCTCAGCAATGTACTCAGAAGCTATAAAAATAAATACCAACTATGATCTGGATATAAAGCTCTCAGAATAAATAGTAATTGAAATAAATTCAAAGTTGTTTCTGCAATTGTGTTGCTTCTGATATAAGTTGCTGTTGAATCCAGAATTATTTTATTTCATTATAATCATTTTTTATAAATTAGTCTCTCCTCCAAATCTTTATATAGATTTTTATTTTGTAATTTGCTTCATAGGTGGTTTCTCTCAACCTTCCTATAAGATAAATTCGAATAATTTTTACTACTTAGGGATAGAGAGGTCGAGAATTTAAAGGTACAGGCTTTGCAAAAGTAGCCAATAGAACCATAGCAATACTATAGTAAGAAATACCACGTTGATTTTCCCAAAAGAAAATATTGGAATTACTCCAGGTTTTATTTTCCTTTCAGACTTTGACCGTTAAAAAAAATCAAATTTGAATACCAATTTTTTATTGAAGGCATCCTGTTGTGTGCCATGCATGGTGGGCACCAAGCTGCGTAAGACAGGGTCCTTACCCTGCAGACAGTCACGGCGTGTCAAACGAGGGAGATTTATAAAGACACGCAGCGAAGTGCTGTGTGCTGGGTGAGAGAAGTTTGAATGGGGTATAAAGGGGTAAGAGTGATTCGTGATTGTTGAAGAAACATGAATACTTTACTCAGTGACTATCATGATGCTCAATTGATCTGTGTTTGACTCAACTTTCTAATATCATTTTGGCAGTACAGGCCAAGAGATTAAAAGCCTAAACAGCATTAAACAAAACAGCCATGATTACCATGCTATTTCCGCTATCTTCACGTTTATAAAAATCCTTCGCTCTGTATTTTTCTAGTATGGTGTTGCTACCTGAGAATTAGTTTCCGCATTTTCTGATTGTGCTGTCTTGTTTCTTTTGTGATCCATTCAGCCTATATTGCTAACTGATTCCAGGCGAATATTTTTCAGGTCTTCTATCTACTTCTTGTTCACAATAAATAAATTCACACATTGCGTGCCCATCTCAGCAAATGCTGTTGCTGGTACATCTTATATTAATGTATTTTGGGTCCTCTTTAGGAAATCAAATATGCAAAACCTAACTTTATGAAACAAGATACACTAAAGGTAGCAGCTATTCACATTTCTTCTGAAAGGAGGACCTGGCACAAATTCGGGTACACGCAAGGGTTTCAGAAATGCTTTCTGAGTAAACAGGAGGCTCCCCAATAGCTGTGGCTGTTGCTTGAGCATACATGGAGACAATTGGCAGTAAGAAAGTGTGTTCTATCTAAAACACGAAACTTTGTAGGAATTAATTGAATAAGAGTATTTTTAGTTATTATTTAAGTAGTTTTATATTACATACATTTAAAAACACTTACAAACATGTGTATATATTGAAGGTGAATGAACACAGTTGTTTCTATGAAGATAACTTGCGATGGATCCCTGTTCTCTCCATTCACCCACATTTAGTCCTGTCCTTTTCGTCTTTCGTGGGCTGTTTCCCTAGCACTTTGTGTGGCTTAGCTGTCTTTTGCTTCATTTATTCAAACATGTTTGGAGATATACAGCGTTAAGGGCATCAGTATAGAAAGCTTTAAAACAAAAACGAAAACTGGTGGTGTGATTCAGCAGTTGAAGTCTTTTCTCTCTGGCGCTCTTTTCATTTTTCATTTTTCACAATTTTGCTTTTGGTGTGATAAATAAAATGGGTGTTAATATTTGCACTGCTTTTGGGGTGACTGAAAAACCTTATTACAGAAGGTAGTAGGAGTTGAGTTTGGAGAAACATTAGCTATTAGGACATGAGTAATTCCACTCAGAGATTTGCTAATATTTGTGAAAATGGAATAGTTTACCGAGTATTCACTAACACAGAGATTCATGTCTGCTTTGTTTATATTATAATTCTTTTCTTTTTCAGTAGTGGTTGATTACATCTACATTTTCCTTAAGAATTACTTCTTTGCACCAGCTGTTCATCCTGATATCGGGTTGTGTCAAGATGGTTGCTGACTTAGAAGGTCTTGCAATAAATGTTATTACGCACCTAATGAGAACTGACATATAACTATTGAGAAATAGGGCACCACATCAAAACGTCTCCTAGATTTGTGCTTGGATACATTTGCTGAACTAATGCAGCCTCACGGTGACCCAGGGCGATAGTGCTTTCTTGAATATAGCACTACCATTTACCTTTAGGTATATTTTATTATTGGAAATCATAATCTTGACATAGCAATGCAAATAAGTTTACAAAGAGAATTAAAAACAGTAGCAGTGATAACCAATCATCATTTAAGTAGGTTTTATTTTGATTATTTTTTCATATGGTCTGGCTGTAACTGTGGGATCAATTAAGAGTTGGTGAGAGCTGTGAGCTCTGCATTTATCTCCCAGGTATTTGGGCTAGCCAGTCTCATGACAGCCATGAGTTTAATAGGGGTGTGGGGTGGGCTTTGTTTTCAGTGTACTCAGGTTTCAGACAAGGCCACAGGCGCTTAACAAACCATAATTAGCCTGGTCTGACATGCTGACTAAATGACTTCCCAGAGGGTTGGTGTGTTTGGATGAAATTCTTCCTGAAAGTGATTTTCCTTTAACACGGTTAAGTAACGTTAATAAAATTTTTCTAAAAGCCAACTCATCTTAGCGTGAGCTAGAGAAAGACCAAAATGAAATGCATGAGAAACACTTCTACATAGTCACTACTCACTTTCACTAAGGATTTTGGGATTCCATGTGTTGGAACCCACGAAATGCTGTATAGCAGTCAAGAAGTCCTGTAACATGTTACAGAAAAGATGGAATAGTGATCTCATTTTTCTGATGTCTAGAAGAAGAGAAAAATATATTTTTAAGAGCATTGTGGATGGAGCAGACTTTTTCCTGAAATATGTTATGTACATGTGTAGAAAGAACCACGGTGTGCTCTAGATCTGGGGCTTTAAAATTAAGCTGAGAGAAAAAAAAATTTAAATAATGAATTTTTTGGCTAATTTAACTTGGATATTAAGTGATGTGTTTCTGTTTCACTAATGTCAAAAAATACTTTGCGTAAGAACCCTGAGCTTATTCAGTGTGTCATTACCACCTTGCCCACAAGAGTAAATGCTTCATCTTTTGTAAGTGAACAGTAATGTAGGTTAGGGGAAAGCAATGATTTGTTGAAAATATAAAATTATTGGATTTATTACAAACACAGGGGATGGAAGCACAGGGTCCATTAAGCCATTTGCAGTAAGTATTCTTTCATTTTAATAATTATTAAAGAATAATGGAAACGTAGTGATACGCATCTTCCTATGTTTTGTAAGAGCTTTGCAGAATTAGTCATGCACATTTGCACATCTGCCCGTAAGGTGAAGGAGACCTCACGTTGGTCCTGAGCAGGAAGTCGTATTACACAGACACCAGCATTAGCCACAATTCTGAGGGAAGGGACAGGAAATTCACATTTGCGAGTCCTCCTACTACAAATTCTACAAATGTTTCCTCAGCCAAGAGACAGAGCCATTACTTAATGATTAAGCCCTGACTTTTAGCAAGAGCATGGCTGTCTTCATGGAAATATTACGGGAAGTAATTAGTGATATTGTGTCTGCCTGGAGGGCATGGTGATTTCATGTGTGTGGTTGTTGCTTATTTGTATTGTCTTAAATTTTTCTTTGGTGCTGTAGTTAAGAGATTTAACATGTTCAAAACTTTTTTTTTTTTCAACAATGAAGTGAGGAAGACCTGAACTTCTGTTTGCCTCACATATGGCCATTATTTATTTTTTATGCTGTTTTGTAAGTAATCAGAGCAAAGTATTTGTATGGACTAGTCAGTGAGTAGCATAAATCCATTCTCACGTACTGTTGGAAAAATTGAATACAGTCTCTACTTTTAAATTGAAAAGTTTTGTCTGAAATCACTGTTTTATTCATTTCCTACCATCCCTCTCTTCCTTTCACCCTTCACACACTACTTATCTCAGGTCACTTAGCGTTTTATGTCTCTGTGCCTTGGCCCATGCTTTATCCCTCTCCACTGAACTCTCGTTTCTGTATCAGGAAGCCCCCAACAGGAGCCTTTGCCTGCTAAGATGCTATGGTTCTATATACCACTTCATACTTCCTTTATACAGTTTTAAATTACACCGAAACCCATAAATGGCTCTACTTTAATTTCTCCAAGCATCGAGCATACAACAACCCTGGGTACTTCTTCGCATGCTTTCCGAAGAAAACACACTTCACAAGGAGTTCGTGAGAAATGTGGAACGTGCTGAAGAATTCATGGTGACACTGAGGATGAGTTCTGTACCACACATAAGACGAACATTTCGCCACCAGACACCCACAGGCCACCTCTTCTCTGATGCCAGTTACTGCGTCTCCCTCTCATTCTGTCTTTCTCGAACCCCCGAACTGTCTACGTTTCTACCCTGTGTTGGATTAGAATTTCACGTGGTTGACTCCCAGGCCTACAAACCCTAGTTGTCAGCCCAGATGCTAAGCTGACTTATTAAAACACTTCATGGGCAGGTTATGGGTTCTCCTTAAGATGATTTCTCTCCTTCCAGCTGCCAAGAAAAACTAGTTTTTACTGCATATTGTCATCGTGGTACAGGTAGTGATCCTGTTGTCTCTCTTCACTAGATCGCAGAGAAATGTGTCGCTAATTTCCACAATGCTTCCACATTTCCCTCCGATGTGACCCTCGTCTCAGTAAGTGCCCCTGTCGTTTGCTCAGTCACCCAGGGTAGATGTCTTTCATTCTTCCTTTTGTTAATCAGTTTCCTTTGCTCGAGGTGGCCAACAGATTATATTTATCTCACTTTCAAATTCTTGCAACGTTCCATGGCTACTGCTCTAACCACGGCTTCATGAGATAATTGTAATAAGTGTCTCTTGGTTTCTCTGACTCTCATATTGCTGTCCCTCTCTGCTCCAGGCTCTGCTGGTGGTAAGTCTTTTATTTTATTTTTTGCAAATATCTCATATCACCTGAAAGACAAAAAGAGAGGAGGTCCCACAAAAATGTGTGGTCTAAGTTGTTGTGCAGTATTCCAGACCCGCGGCCGTTTTCTCCCAGGCTACCTCTTATCGTTCCCTTCCATACACCACGGGTTCTAGACCCAGTGCAGCATTCACGCCAAGTCCCCTGTCCCTGACACGCACGCCGTGACTCTCTGCTATGCCCAGGGTATCATTCTCTCACTGTCTTTGCCTCATAAACTCTGGATCATCCTTCAAAGTCCAGCTCAAACGTCAGCTTTTCTTTGAGGCCTGCCCTCACTCGTCCTTCCACACAGAGATTGGACCTTCCTGTCTGCAAACATGTGTGGTGCATGTCCTTGTTACGACACCTGTCACACTGCATTATGCGCCATTGTTTGCCTTGGTTTCCTTTCCATTGGCAGGAAGTGGGATTCCTTTATCTTAGAATCTGTGCTGCCACTCAGGACTTGGTACTGCTTAATTGATTCATTATTGATCTGGTTCATACTATGTTCTAGGCAGTAAATGGGGTTGTAGGTAAAATTTAAACATCACAACTGTGAGAACTGCCCTGAAAGGAAGGTCAGGAAACTTGGTCTGAGCTGGGGAGATGTCGTTTAGAAAGGCACTGGAAGTGACACGTGGAAGTGAGCGATGTCTGCACTACGCTGTAGGAGTCGGGCAGGGATGGAGCGCTGACAGGGCGGTGCCTGGGGAAGAGCCTCTCCGTGGACGAAGGCTGCATGCCCGGAGACCAGAAAGCCGGTGGGGACGAGGAGGGAGGGAATGGACGGGCGGGTGGCGTGGCAGGACGCGCAGAAGGTGTTTACTGGTCTCCTGGGACCTCCCTCGGGGGTTTCCACCCAGGAGTGACACGATTGAACTGGCATTTCGGAAATACCATACTGGTTGCCTAATGGAGAACAGAACCGAGGGCGACGGGTGGAGGGCGGCGCGGTGGAGGCAGAGACGGGGGCGCGTTTTAGGGGGCCAGTATTTGCCAGGGTAAGCGCTGAGCTGGTTAAAGACACAGTGACGCGCGGGTCACGAGTGATGTTCAGACAGGGGCTGTGCACAGCTCAGTGAGGTGGCACCACCCCACGAGATGCTAGAGGGAGGTCGTGGTGGCCGAGATGGGTGCGGTGGGTGCAGCAGGCCATCAGGTGGGTGTGGTCCTTGTTAGAGGTGTTCAGGTGAGCTGAGTACAACCCCTAGAGCTGGAGGTCAAAATTGATAAAATTCTCTAGGGTGATCATTAAAGCCATCTGCATGGGTTGAATCACCTGAGGGGAGAAGGTGTTGTATTTGAAAAGCAAAGAATCCGGACCAAGCCAACTTGTACAGATCTGGCAGAGAAGGTGGCAGAGCAGGGGCCTAATCCGAAACCGTGGGCCCCGAGGGCGGGGGGCGTTCCGGAAGCCCGGGAAAGCTAGGGGCTGGGCGGCGGCGTGGGCAGCAAAGACCCCCACCCAGGATGAGCCGGAGAACACCTCTCGAGTTGAACTGCGCTGGATTGAAGACGGAGTGAGCATGCTGAAATGCAGACGGGAACCGTGGAAAGGCCTTTGGAAATGCTTGCTGCGAAGCGCAGAAAGATACCGTGTTTTCTAGAAGGCATGTGAAGTCAAGAGAGGGTTTTGCATTTGTGATTTTTTTACATGAAATTTCGCCCACTTCCTTGCCGATGGGGAGGAACCAGTTAAGAGGGAGAGGTTAGAGTTTAATGTGCCCAGAAATAAAAAAGAAACTGAAAAACTTTTTCTTCGTAGTCTAAAATCCTAAGGAATTGAGTGGGGTTGGGCTGGTGAAAACAGAGCTGGAAAAGAACAGATTTCGTCACAAGGTAACCTTTTCGGAGGCTGCAGGACTTGCCTGTTGGCTCAGCTGGGATTGATGCCAGTTCCCACAACTGTGATCTAGTTTGTCCCGCTGGGGTTTTGACAATGCCAGCAGCTTTGTACTCTCTCTGCCCCTACGTGGCTCTGACTGTCGGGGCTTCGCAAAGCGCAGAAGGCCAGACTCCAGGATGAGGGGGTTCCCGTCAGTTAGGGTTAATGGGGCTTCACACGTACGGTGACTGTAAATGAACTTGGGACTTGCGAAGAGGCTCTAATATAATTTTGTCCTCATCTATCCATTGTATCAACTCACTTAAAAGCCAGCTGTGTACTCTTTGGCATAACACACACACACACACACACACACACACACACACATGCATATACACATACATGTATGTTGTCTTTGAATTAATAAATGGCTTCAGGTTCTATCCTGATGCTGAGTCATTCCTGTGGAAAATGAGTCAGTGTCACTGGAGAGCAGCCTGAGGACAATTTCTAAGTAGTTACCTTCTGCATCTGCAAGGCTGCAGTACACATAACAGAAACCACTGTTCAGCTCAGGAGTTTGGGTGTAGCCACAAACGCCGCACGCGATGACACATTCGTCGCCGACTCTCCAAGCAGTTAGAGCTCAGGAACAAGCCTTCTGCAAACATTCATGCGAGCCACCTATGCAGAAAGCATACATTTAAAGAAGGGAAATTGCATAGCTGATCTCAAATGCAGTGATTGCGTTATGTCCGCCACACTAAATGCACACACTCGGAAGTGTTTGCCTAAAAGCTCTGGCATTAAAACGTAGCTGGTCTTGGGGACGTGATTTGATATTTAAAAGTCTTTAAAGGTGTGTGGCACATGCCAGTTTGCTGTTGTAACCTATCCAGAGCACTTAGTTGCCGGGCAAGGGGATGAAAAAAGCCATCATTAAGAGCACACATTATTTTGCTGGGTCATTCTAGAGAAAACAATTTATGATTCAGAGCCACTCTTCCCGTTTCTCTAAGTGCTCCTGGTTCTAAATTCAGTCTCTGCTGCCTGGGCACAGCTGCCTCTGTGTCACTCATTTGAAACACTTCAGATTGACAGACACCATTTCTGTTTTGGTTTGTTTTTATTTTCCCACCTCAGTGGAGTTTGAGGAAGGTGCAACCATCAATCTTATCTAAACCGTCCCAATGGAGCCTCATCATCCTCAAACAAATGGCGAGGCTGAAAGCCTAACACGGATAACCCAGGGCTTTTTCAGACAGATTGAGGAAGAAGACTGGCCAGAAGACCTGCCAAATTCCTTATTGCTTAATCTTTCACTTCATGTTCAACAAGAAGAACCCATCTTGGCAATGGTTTGGTTTTGTAATTTGCCCCGAACATCTCCATCCATATTCAACTAAAGGCATGCGGGAAACAAGAGCATTTTCAAGACACCTGTTTTGCCCACCTTTGCTTCTGTAGTTTTCACTGCAGTGACAAGTCTACGCTGAGATTGTACACCTGGGTTAAATAGGTCCTTCCCACCATAAGGAGGGAGCCATGCAGGCTGTGCTGTGTTAAGTCCGGAGAGTCCAAACCAAGATCACAAGGTTGGTCAAGTGGGTAATTGGAGCAGGAGGAAAACTTTGAGACCACTGGCTTTGATTTTCACAGTCCTATCTGATGTAGATTCAGTAGGTCAAACGCAAAGAAGCGGAAATTCTGTGACTCCACGGAGCAGAGAGAGAGCCTCACCCCAGTCTGCTCCCTTCCTGACTTCGGCTAAGGAGGAAAGGGTGCCTCGTTTGCAAGGAGCACGGTGGTCCAATGTGTGCTTATCCTTTTTAATTGAATTTGGCTTATTCTTTTTGAGGGCAGTCAATGCTTCAGGGATGTCAAGATGGTGTAACTATGAGTGATATTTGTCATAATAAAGCACTGTCTTTCCGAATACCCTGTCACCCCCTGAGTGACCACTGACAAAAACCAGCTGATCTCAGGATGCACGCACTCAGAATAGCCCATGATTTAACATTTTGGATGGAGAGTGCAGCACAGCTCTGTTATGAAGTGTTTCAGGAATTACCCAACACCTCGTGAGGGGTGAATTTGCCCCGATTTCTCTTTATTGCATTCTCTCCTTTGCATTCCCATTTCACATGATCACAATATTATCTGAGAGGATGGGGAGAGCAACCTCAGGAATCTGAACTGGTTTTAAAGTGTTCCAAGGAGCCAAACCTGCTTGTAGTGGTGGAGGAGGGACAGGGTGGGTGGGAGGCAGGCGGGGGCAAAGCCATCTATGCATTCCTTCTCTCCTTAAACCGGAAGCATTCATCATATCTTATATTAAGCCCTACTGAAGCCTTGGTTGAAAGCAGGTGAACAAAATCACCAAACTGGCCAATAGAAAGAACTAGCCATGTCAAGGTCACTGGGTCTCTGGCTTGTGGTAGTTGTGGGAGCCAGCAGGTGTGTGTACAGTGTATGTAGGATGGGGGGGGGTGTGGTGCTGAGGTTTAAGATGTGCAGGTCAGCTTGCATGTCTCACCTCCCAGATTCAGCTCTGTACCCCTGGTGCCCTGTACCCCTGATGCAGTCAGTGACTCCTAGGTATGTTTGTGTGTGAGACAGACAGAGTAAGAGTAGGTGAGAGAGACAGAGAGAATGGCAATGTGAAGGGGCAGATGGAAGAAGCAGGGTGGCATATGGAGGTGACAGGTGACTGCCAAGACAGAGTCAGATGACTTGTAATATTCCACTGGACTCCTCGTCATCTGTTCAGTGTCGGGGATTGGATAGAAAAACGACTTGTCCACAACCCATGGAATGGAGTACTGACCTAAAGGACAGACATGGGCATGTATTTAGGATTATTTAACTGGGATTATCCAGCAACGTGTGGAAACCCAATTTACTTGTGAGTGGGGCAGTAATTACAGTGGGAACTATTCTGACTTTGCAACATCCCTGTAAGACGTGGTTGGAATGCAAATGATTCTGCCCGGGGAGAAGAAATTGAGAAGGTGGAAGCACAACAGGGAAATAAAGGTTCTGGTCCAGGTCATCCCCCCCTGACTGGAAGGGCCTGCGTGCTCCCTCGAACAAGTAGCACTGAGAGAACAGTGCTGTGAGAATGCTGTGTCATGAGCAAAATCAGCAGTCACTTTTGCTTACGTCTCTCTCCATCTGGAAGGCGTGGGCCCCATGCTGATGCTTCTTTGATCATTGGCACGGATTCCTCAGGTTGCAATTAAAGTTTTTTATGTCTGTTTGAAGAAAACAAAACAGGAAAGTTAGATGACAGCTCTTTTTTCAAGAGGTATGTCATGACTCTTTAGTGAATAGTGAAGTCATTTTCCTGGGTGTAGATCATCATTAAAAATGAAATAGAATAGTCTATAGATGTGATGCTGTGGTGCATCACGTGTAATGATATTGTTTCAAGAAACTTTTGTTTCAGTTCTGTGTGCACGCGTGTGTGGAGGAGGTAATGATGTGGAATGTATTCCTCACAATAGCTTCAAAATGTTTCAAAGCCACTAATTTTGGTTCACAAAACAACATCACTGTTGAGTACGATGGAAGGGGAAAAAAACCCAAACTGCTGATGGAGAATCAGATTTGGGTTCCACCCTGCTACTGTATTTTTCTGTGTATAATGTGTACTTTTTGGCCCAAATTTGTGAGGGAAAAATAAGGATGCCCATTATACATGGGTGGTACTAATTCCATATCTATATAAAGGTTTTTAGTTCTTTTATTTATGTTTATGGGTTAAAAGTGGAACCTTAGAAATCAATCATGATATCTGTATGCAAAAAATACGCTGGAATACGGGTAGCATCATATGTTAAAAAATACATGCTCAAATTCTTTTATAATACAAAAACAAGTACCTCATACAAACAAATAAACATTTGAATTAAAAAATGAAAATGACAGCTTTTGTTTTCCTGAAAGTTTGGGCCAAAAACATGGGTACACATTCTACCCTGGTGTGCATTATGCGTGGCCTCATGTGGCATGGAGCTGAGTAACTGTACCGGTCACTCAGGCATTTACTTGAATGGTCTCCAAACTCCCTTCCAGCTCTGAAATTCAGACATACGCTTACTTTTAACTCACTGACCGGCATGGTGATGCATGAAGAACTGCTCAGAAATTAAGGGCCTGTAGCCACATCCGCCTTGCACGAACTCGAGTCTCTTACTGCACTTAGCCAGCCCAGGCGAGGCCCAGCCTTGGTTTTAACTGAACAGATGAACAGGAAGACTAACGATAGTCCCTGTAGAGGACCCTCATAAAAACCTCTACATTGCGAATCCGAAACCTTTATGTTTATATTTGTATCTGGCTAACAAGACCCTTGGTAGCCAGAGCTCTGTGTATATGTATATGTTTAAATTTTTTTCCTTCACTTTCACCAGCCTGCCACTCACGGAGGTGGACTCACCAGGCCATTGGTTTGCCCCACCTGGAATCTCAGGCCCCTGAGAACAGGGCTCACATTCTGACTGTGGACTTGACTTTTCATTTCTATTCATAGGGCACCTTTAGCTCTGCCTTTAAAACTAAAGTGAAAACATAACTGGTCATGAATTTGAAATCCCTTAAGGTGAATGTATTTTAATGCTAGCGTTGCAAAGTACAATGTCAGTGTATTTTAACATGTACCAAGTTTTTGTTTATTTTTGGATTATGTTTTTGACCTTTAAAATAGTAGTCATAGTTTGTCTCTAGGTCAGGTAATTAGGATTTCTTTTAATATTTCATGTCTGGTTTTCTGTTTTGGAAGAAGAGGATACTCAGTCTTTGAAAGTGGGGAATGGATGGACAGCAGGAATTAAAAAGCGACCATCAGTGGGGTAAGATGTAGGGTGGCAGTGCCCTTGTAAAGAGGCAGTGGGGAAGCAGTTCTAAGTGGACTTTTGGTATGCTAACGGGAGTAAGGCCTAGTCACTCTCCTTGAATTGAGCCTCTTGCAAACAAAATCTACAGTTTGAAGGTCCAGTTGGAATTATGAGTATATTCTTGAAAGAGCTTTACTTTAGGGCACCACAGGCCTCTTGGTGAGGGTAAGATGATTATGTATCAGGGTTTTATGTATTTTGGCACTTTGTCTGATTCTCTTCCTTGCTCCTGACACTTAACACAGTTGTCCAAAGTTATCAGCTGAAAACTTGAACCCGATACACCATTCATGCGTTCAGCAGACCCAAGGAAAATTCTGCCTCTAATACTAAAGTGTTCAGAGTAGGGAGTTATGGCAACTTAGGTCTGTTGCACAACAGAATTCACTTGTCTCTGCTTTCTGGCTTAAGTCAGACAATTCTCTCTTAATAAAAGTTACTCCATGCTAAGTAATTTCCTATACAAGCACTTGCTGTATACTGTATTATGGACATGCAACTTGGTTAACGAAGACTTTTAGTCAGTTGAAAAAACATAGATCCAAATTTTATTCCAAATCAATACTTCCATTGATGAATTCAATTAAAATCTCTGTATTGAGAACATATTAGGTTTGGCCCTTTGGGTTTAGCTCCAGAAATACACAAATGATCACAAGATCCCACCCTCCAATATCAGACAATTAATTAGTAGTTGAAAAAAATGAAACAGAATAAAAAGGCATCTCTCTCCCCTCTGCAGGTCTAGATTTATCTTATGAACACTGTGTATACATTTCTATAGAACCTCTCACTGTGTGACGGTTATCATTTAATACAAGGGAATATTTTTTCTATTCACATGTAAGAAGTTTGAAACTCAGTCTTTTGCCTGATGAAAATTTTAGAAAATGGTACACTTGGTAAATTTCCCACAAGTTCTACAGCTACAAATAAGGAAAACTCCAATTACTTTCACAACCACCTTCCTTTGTATTAGATTAGAAAACCACTAATAGCTTTTGAGCATGATTGTCTAATATTTTATTCAGGTCTTGCTTAGAAACACATTGAAATCATTACCTGACTTTTAAGAAAGATAAATTCTTTTTCCAATTAAAAATAAACCCACCGGCACACCCCAGCTCTTATTTCTCTTGCCTAGAAAAGCTCATTTGACTTTCAGATTAGGGTATAAAGGGATATCAACCAGAGAAAAGTGACATTCCTAGAGGTGACATTTTTCAAAGTTGGTTTGGGCAGTACTTAGCCACAAAATTAACCTTTTACTTTTCATATTTTCACTGTTCAAAACAAACAAAAAGAAGATACCACGTAGCTCTAGCATTTCACTTTCTGTTTTCCATGGATCATTAATTTTGTTTGAAATAATGGCAAGGAAAATTCTGAAAATAGAATATTCATAAAACATATCATGTGGAAACGGAAGTTCACAGATGTTACTTTTGGAAATTCTAAGCTAACTACACAATTTGTAACAAATCTGTATGTCTCTGTTCAAGTGAACTGTGAAATCCTAAAACATAAATTGTTTGTAGACCCATTAAACCTTAGCATGGTAATTGGTATTTTGCAATTAGAGGACACTAAAGGCAAATTTCGGCTTTAAAATTTTAGTCCTAAAAAAGATAAAGAAGAACAGATGTCTTAATATAGTTTGTGGCACTTACTGGACATGGGTGGAATTTCTTTCAAGCTCACAACTTGTCTCAGAAAATAAAGTTTCCTTTAAAATATATGACCTTGACTATGTGGTTTGTTTCCCCTCACACATAGACTTAACTGGACCTTTAGAATAAAATGTGAAGAAGCAAAGAAAAATGCAATGCATGTTATCTTGTCTATAAATTTGCCAAAATAGCTAATTCCCAATATGTATTTTGGAGAAATTTTATAGTTTGGAATGACATAATCTTATTCCAGACTTAAAAGGTGAGTATTTTACTTGTGTCTTCGAAGACTGAGAGACTAAATAAGTGTAAGGCTGTTTGGTGTACAGGAGTCAGCTTTGCTCTGGTAGACAGATGCTTTTGTGAGATCAAAGACTATACTATATAATTCTTGAGCTTGTTTGCTATTTACATACAGTGTGGTTGGTTTGTGTCTATGGCCTAAAGATATACTGCAATTCTTCGATCTCACACTTGATGTAATAAACAGGAATAGTTCTATTAAGTTTTGTTAAAATTTTTGGAGGGATCTTAGAATAATGCAATATCTCAACATGGCATTACAGGCACACAAGAAATTTCAAATCAGCCTATCGATCATGGAACACATTTTAATGGCCCTTGGAGTAAATGTCAAAATAAAATTCATAGCCAAGAAAATTCTTTCAGTGAATTTTATTTTGTACTTCTGATTAAGAGTCAAAATAGAATGGAAAACATTTAAAACTAAATATGTGCATAAATCCTCTAAGCCTGTAATTTGCTCTGTGAAGCCAAGCTCCAAATAGACATTTAAATATTTATGTTTAATATTTCATTATTTATATACAAGGGCTGTCCAGAAAAAATCCAGCCATTGTCAATATAAAGAGAATGTTTACATTGCTGAATACTTTCCTGATGGCCCTAGTACATTTTTAAATATGCAGTCAGTATTTCCCCCTGCAGTTTTCTTCTTTGATGTTTTTATAGCAGTTATCTCCAATTCCTTCACAGTAATTTTTATTGTCTTTTATATTTTATTTTGTTTTCTGTTGTTAACATCCCATTAACTAACAATGGAGTGCAGCAAGGCTGCTTTACTAATGACATTTTGTTAGTTGTATTATGTACAACATAATGGTAATCTTGGTTTAATTTCTTTACTTTTAAATCAATTAAAATGTATTAAATTTACAAAAGTATAAGAAACATATAAAATTCTTCAACATGTTATCTTTCCCAAGACTGAAGTGGTTTCATTGTAGACCAGTGCATTTTACAAATGTTTGTTAATGAAAGAATCAGCCACTGAATTCCTCTTTCTCTCGTATAATGTGCTGCCCTGTGATCTGGTGGAAAAATTACATAATAGAAAGAAAGGGGAAGGAGAAGATTGAGCTGTTTCATGCAGTAATAAGTTCTCTGTCTTGAGAAAGTTTGAACATAAGTTTAATGATGTCCCAGGAGCAACATGGTAGAATAGAATGTTGACCACTGTGAATAATGCTGCACTGAACATAGGGATACATATACCTTTATGAGTGCATGTTTTCATATTTTGAGGGTGGATACCCAGAAGTGGGATTGCTGGGTTGTATGGTAATTTTATTCTTAATTTTTTTTTATTGTTAAACTTATTGGGGTGACATTGGTTAGCAAGAATTACATAGGTTCCAGGTGTACAATTCTACAGTGCATCATCTACTTATTGCATTATATGTTGGCCACCCAGTGTGAGTTCTCTTTCAATCACCATATATTTGGCCCTATCACCATAAAATTAATTTTTTGAGGAACTTTCATACTGTTTTCCATAGTGGCTGTACCAATTTACATTCCCACCAGGAATGTATAGGGGTTCCCTTTTTCTCTACAGCCTCTCCAACACTTGTTATTTATTGATAATAGCCATTCTGACAGGTGTGAGCTGGTATCTCATTGTGGTTTTGATTTGCATTTCCATAATAGCTAGTGAAGTTGAGTATTTTTTCCTATGTTTGTTTGCCATTTTTATGTCTTCATGGGAGAAATGTCTGTTCAGGTCCTCTGCCCATTTTTAATTGGATTATTTGCTGTTTTGTTGTTGAGTTGTCTTAGTTCTTTTTATATGGAAACTACTAATGTGTCCTTCAATAGATGATTGGATAAAGAAGATGTGAATGTTGGTGGTCTGGTGTGGTCTGAAGCTGGCCATTGAGTGTGTCATTTCTGGAGCCTCTTGTACTAACTTAGTACAAGCCAAAGTTAGCTGATGCCCAGGGCCTTTTGGTATGAGCTATGAAGTAATCAGCAGGTTATTGCCACTTGTACTGGATTTGGAGGTGCCTGGGAGAGGCTAAGCTGCAAACTGAAGCTGGCCACCCCTTGTGCTGGACTTGGGGTTGCTTAGAAAATGTTTGGGAAAGTTGAGGCCAATACTGCTTGTTTGGGGTTTGTGAACTTTTGAGAAATTTTAGGAAAGTTCACTGCCTGAGTCAGGATGAGCTGTGTGAATGCAAAAGTGACTGTAAGTGGCCTAGGTGTGCCTGCAAGTTAGGTGAGGCAGGGTCTTAGGGAATCACAAGGGCAAGATGAATGGTGTTAGCCAGGTTGATAGAGACTCAGCTATGGTGGCTGCCTGTGTCTGCACAATGGATGTGGGGAGGGCTCAACAAAGGAACAGTGGCTTCTGCCGGCATTTCTATCTAGAAGGAAGCTGTCCTTCCAGCCTTTGACCTAAGGCCAGCCAATTCAGTTTCTACCCATACTCCCTGGGGTTTTTGCCCTACTGTCCCAATGCTGGAACTCAGAGCCAGTGAGTCTGTCAGGGAATGAGTCTGTGCATGGACCCTTTAAGAGGAGAGCCTAAGACTCCAGCCACCCTCCATCTCACTCAGTCACAATCTTTACTGGTTTTCACAGCCAGAAGGTATGGGGACTTCTCTTCCCAGTACTGGAACACTGAACTGGGGAGTCTGGTGTGGGCTGGGACTCCTCACTCTTCAGGGGAGACCCCTGCAGCTAGCCCTCCCCATTCTCAACTGCCACACCTGTGTGTGGGTCCAGCCCCATTTTATATCTCTGCCTCTCCCACCAGTCTGAACGTGGCTTCTTCTCTATATCCTTAGTTATAGGAGTTCTGATTAATTCAACTTCAGGCTGTTATCAATGATGGTTGTCCTGTAGCTCAGTTATAATTTTGATGTGATTGTGAGAGGAGGTGAGCACAGTGTTTGCCTACTCTGCTGTCTTGAGCAGAATATCTAATCTTATCTTTTTGATTAAAGAACATCTAATGAATAACAAATGTGACATTTCCCCATGTCATACACTACAGTTTGTCCAAACATAGCCAATGTTTAGTTTGGAAAGGGTCAACCATACAGATCCTACTCACTTCCCAAAATATTCAGAACCTGAGGGAAGAGAATAAGGCACAGTGGAAAGACTCCAGCCTTGAGCAACAGAGACTGAACTCTGCCTCTGCCATTGTCCTTGTGCTGTGAGTACAGAGATTAAGTTCTCTCAACCTCAGTTTCTTAATCCATTTCTTACTCAACATTTTTTATTTGTTTTAAAATTGAGATATAATTGGCATCACTTGATCTTTTTGTGTACTATATGCCTAGCACTTGTTTACCTTGCTTGACCAACATAAAAGAACATCAGAAGGTATCAGGGACAGGTCTGGACCATGGACTGGAGTGGGTATCTGGTATACTTCCTGAAATAAAGACTGCAGTTGGGATAGGAAAGCCAAGGAGTTTAACTTTGCAGTTCTAAGTGGGGTGCCTAGGCTTCTATTACCGAATTAACTGTGTGTGAAAGGTAGAGAACCTCCTATACTGCTCCCTTTTCCTCCTCTACACACAAAAAACTTAAAGGTCTGCTTTCCCATGGGCCTGTTTGACTTTCAACTCGATGAGGATATGCCTCATTCTTGATCCCTTTATCTTGTGCTCTGCTCAGCTGCTGTTTTGCTTCTGCTCATCTTGTAGCCTATTCTTTTTCTTCCTTTGAACATTTCTTAGTAAAACAGTTTGGAATTTTAGCCATGTTCTCCTCTAACATTGATTCAGGTTTGTTTTTTGTCCTCTGTCCAGGAAGTTTTATAAGCTCTCTGCAGCCACCACTGCTTCTATGCACACCTGCACGCCCACAAGACACCGCACTACGAAAGTGTATAGGTGGAAGGGCAGAGTTTGCCCTGTGAGAAAACAAAAGCTACATTACTGTATGTAGAGTTTTGATGTTAGTATACAGAGGTCATCCTATTTTTTAATGGTTTAAATTTAAATTAGTAAAGTGGTGTTTGTCTTCTCAACTTTTAAAAAGTATGTATATGTCATGTCAGAAAAACCAGCGGACACTAAGCTGTGATGAAACAGTGGAAAAATGATAATGGATGTGATAGTCATTCAAATTGTGTGATGCTTATTGCTTACCTATATCCTTGGCAAAGGCAGTGACAGGTATGGCCTTACAAGGCAGTTTGTGTGAATCTGTATGTATGAATGTGTGCGTGTGTGTGTGTGTGTGTGTGTGTGTGTGTGTGAAGAGGGGGTGGTAAGGGTTAAGAGTAGGCTGACCAGATGTCTTGTTTTAAATGGGACAGAAAACAACAGTCTTGTCCCGTTTCAAATGGTCCATAGGGTCAGCCTAGTCTCACTGGGCTTAATTCAAGATGTCAGTGGGCTGACCATACATACTGTTTGAAACAGGACAGGATCATTGTTTTCTGTCCTGTTTAAAATGGTACACCTGGTCAGCCAACTTAGGCACGAATATACACAAAAGCAGGATGTAAAACAGCTCAAGCTCTGTGAAGGAAAACTTGATATATGTATCTAGTTTAAGCAATGCAAGGTGAGGAGTTCAGAATCCACCTTTAACTCTGAATATATGAGAGTTGTCCAGAAAAAATCCAGCCATAAATGTCTCTATTTTTTATATTAAATGGCTGGATACTTTATGGACAGCCCTCATATAAATGCCCGTTCTTGAAATGCTCTGACTGTCAAGGCAGGAAAAGAAGTGGAATCAAATGTCATGTATAGCTCAACTCAGGTCTGATTTCCAAAAACTTCACTTCATGTTTTATTTCCCCCTGAGGTATATAAATGTGTTGAAGTCTTCTTAAGTACTAATGGCTTTTTAAAAGTTGCTTATATTCTATTTGAAAATTTTCTTCACTTTTGGGCATAATGCAGAAGGGATCTATTACATTCATTGGGGTTGAAGAAACCAGGGAATTAACTCTTATGGAAGCAGTGATATTTAAATGGAGTTTTTATTAAAAACTTTGCTTTCTGGGAGAGGTTTTAGGGACCTCCTCCCCGGTGGCCATCTTGCCCTCACTGCTTCAAAAACTTTGAAGTCTTTACATATGCCTTGACCTTTCACTGACTAGCATCCATGTTTTGTGTGACTGATGTATATTAACTTTCATTACTGATGTATCTGAGGGATCCTTTCCGTAGCATGACAGGGCAACTGGAACTGGGTTAGCCTACTCACTGAAAACTGTGATCGACCTGGACACAATATATAAAGCAATTATTTTAGGCATTTGAGAAGAGGCAACTCAAGACTGTGAGAGAAAGGAAACATAAAGTAAAACCCATAAAGAAACTGTTTCTTTCACTTCGAGGCAGTTTTCAGCTCGCCAGGTGGGGCATTGGAGCCCAAGCAGAATATGATGGTTTTGCTGAGGGTACAAAGCAGAAGCTGGAGTTCAGAGCTGCTAAATGGGTTGGAATTTGTAGAACCAAGGACCAGAGAGGAAGGAGTTGTGCAAAAAAAGGAAAGCTGCCAAGTAATCATTTTTAAGTTTTTCACCAAATATTAAGCTGTGAGTGCATAGTGAAAACTGTGGAGCCCTAAATGTAAGTAAACATAACTGTAAATAAATGGTAAAAAGAATACATGCCGTGGAGGTCACACATTTCTGAGAGAGGTGGTAGTTGTGACCAGCTGTGGCCTTGCTCAACATTGTGGGCATTCAGGTAGGTCACTGAAAGTTTATACCTTAGGGGTAGGATTACTCTAGACTTAGAATAAGGAATAATATAAACCTATGCTAGCAATCAAGGTGATTGAAATTGCAGGCTCTATAACCAGGAAGGGTGGGTGGAATTCTAGTAGAGACAAACCCAGAGATGGGAGTAGTTTTAGAATTAGAAAGCAGAGTTTAAAACAGCAATTTAAATATGTTTAACAATTTAAAGGAAAGAATAAACATGATGAATAGCCAGATGCGACTCCCCATAGAGAAACAGAAAGTTTAAAAAATGGAAATTCTGACAAGAAAAATTCAATAACTAAAATGAAAAATTGATCATTTATAAATCATAAATATTAAAAATTTCTCCTCAACAAAAGCCCAAGACTGAGAGAAAATATTAGCAATTTATATAGCTGACAGTGGACTTATGTCTGACTAGGTAAAGAACTCTTATAAATCAATTTAGAAAAAAAACCAAGCAACATACTTATTAATAAATGGCCAAAGACTGGAACAGACATTTATAAAGATAAACAGATGGCACATGCAAACATTTTTAACACCATTAGTCATTAAGCTTATGAAAATTGAAACCACAGTGGATGCCAGTATATGCTTATTATAATAACTGAATTTTAAAAGGCAGAAAAAATAAATATTGACAAGTATTGATAGCAATTGGAATCTTCATGCATTAGCGATAGGTGTGTAAAGTGATACGACTAATTTGAAAAACCATTTGGCATTATTCTTTAATGTTACAATTATCCTATGACTCAGCAATCCTCCTCCTAGGTATTTATGTATCTGAGAAAAAGAAAAATGTACATCAACAAAAAATACTTGTATAAGAACGTTCATAGCAGTTTTATTTATGACTGCCTCAGACTGGAAATAGTTCAAATGCTCATCAGCAATGAATGGTTCAATGATTTGAATGTATACAATAAAATATTGCTCAATGGTAGAACGAAAAAATTGCTGATACACGTAACACAGATAATTAAAGTACACGAGAGGATTTACATAGGTTACTACAAATCCCGTGCCATTTTATACTGTTAGGGATTTGAGCATCCACAGATGTTGGTATCCACAGCGGGTCCTGGAAGCAATTCCTTGTGGATACCGAAGGATGACTGTATTCTTTACTGTAATAGATTTGTGGGTTACACAAGTGAATGTATCCATTTGTCAAAACTCACCCAACTGTACCATTTACGATCTCTGCACTCTATTGTGTAAAAATTATACCTGAATTTAAAATAGAGGTACATTTTGGATCATTGGCTTTCTCCTCTGCACTTTGTGATTTCAAATGAGTTTTGCAGTTATCTACTTGTGCCTATTTGAAATCTGTAGGATAAATAGGTTATTTTGACTTTTCACTAGTTTCTTATAATAATATTGGACTATACAAGATGTTACATACTTAAAGTCTTAGGCATGTCTAATACATATACAAAATATTCTATTAACCTACCTAATTATAAGATAGCAAATAGCTGACTCACAACATAAGTTTAGATGGCAATGTATTGTAGCCCTGGTGAGAGCTCCAAGAATGCAGTGTTAGACTCTAAGCAAGGATTGGAATCTCGCAGTTTGCATTAGGAAGGGTGCACTCACATGGACACTCAACTCAACAAGGACTCTGCAAAATTGCCAAGGGTCACCTCAGCGAGTTTTACTGAGAGGTTCTCATTAACCAAATGCTGCCACCCGATCCCCTTATCCCACCCTTTTTCTTGATACAGCCTTAAAAGGAAGCAATTTGACCTGAGGATTGTACCAGAGAGAAAAGAAAAGAAAAAAACTGAAAAGAGAATTTGTTGACTAATTTTTTTAAGCGTACAATAAAAGAAGGCAAAAACAAACAAACAAAACAAACAAACAAAACCCCGGAAGCCTTAGTTGGTGCCAGAAGTCGTGGGTAGCTGCCACATACCTCCACCCTACCACGGCACGGCAATCTGAACAAATGTCTTCTGGCTGCATCATGATTGGGGTAGTATTTTTGCACACTCTTTGGTCTCCAAGTGTTTCCATCATAGCTCCCTCATTTTCAGGAATTAATAGACAGGCTATGATAACTAGCGTCAGGGTGGTACCAGGTCACAGTCAGGAAGTACACGTAGAATAATAGAGCAGTTATTTCTAATGCTTTTATTGTGTTCATGTGTGTGGTGTGTTTGTATAACCGAAAAATCTTTGCTGTTGAAAAAATTACATTTGACAGCCAATGGATCTCTATTGTGATGCAGTCAGTTTTCTTTGCCTACCCGAAAATACTAGAAAAAAGTCAAGTCACTGAGAAATGTCTTTTTGGAGAAGAAATGTGTTAATTCATATTCATTTCTATTAGTTCCAGTACCTAGTGGATGTTTAATGTACTCACTATCAAGGCCAAAAACAATTCCATTTATTACATGTGGCATTGTCTTTACAACCCTTTTATAAATTGGCTTCTGTAAATATGATTTATTCTAAAAAGAATGAGTTAAAGTAACTGTAATATTCTAAACAATGTTTATGGAATACCAAATGTCTCTTGAATACTAATCTTGGGAAATAGAATTTTATGAGTTTCAGGAAGTTGCCATTTGTTTTAAGGGATCTGCTTTTCTGCAGAAATGAGCTACTTGCCTTCGTTCTTTAAGAGTATTTTATTGAACATCGATTATTTCTGGAACTCTATAACACACACAACAGATTGCCTTGTAGTCAAAAACATCCCGTGTAGAGTTGGTCGTGAGGCCCCATGGGTAAGTGTGCGATGCTGAAGGAGGAATTCTTAGACTAGGTTTCTCCTCCGATGGATTAGAGAAGAGGGATGTGTCACTGTGGTGAGAATTAGAATCCAAGCTAGTGACCTGCTTTGTGCTAGTCGGTGGTGGTAGAGCATCCTTAAACTTACACACCTGCGAGGGCGGTCTGGGAAGTCTCCAGCCACGTAATATGAAAAATAGAGGCACTGATGGCTGGACTCTTTTCTGGACAGGCCTCGTACGTGCTATAGGTATCATTTCCCCAGCTTGCTAGAAGAGGAAATGAACTGCAGCCGGTCAGTACCTCCCCCAGGATCAAACATCTAGGGAAGGAAGGTTAACGGGCTGCCAAAAGAAAACAGAAATGAGTAGTCATCTAAATTATGATCTTTTTATGCAATCCATTTTCAGAGACATGTATTTTGAAGTATACATTTCTGTGGAAAATGATCAGAATGCCGGAAAGAGATCGGGGCCTATCTCCCACCTAAGATCCATGTTTTTTATCGCTTCCGAAACCCAAGGAAGTGTCGGAGACTTCAGACATGGTCATCGCCCTTGCTCGGACGTGCCCGTTAGCAGCTGAGACTCGATGGTGTCCTCTTGTCTTTGAGCCCTGGCGGGCACAGCTGACCCTCCCCTTCTTCCCGAAACGCAGTTCCCTTGTCTGCAGTCCTGCAGCGCGACCTGGTTCTCCCCTCTCTGGGTAATTCTTTCATTTCCTGCAGTTGGCTCCCCCACCTCTCCCATACAAGAGTTGCCCGAAACATTTTCTTCCTCTCTGTCCCACCCTGCTGATTTCCTCCACCCAACACGGCCCCCTTGTCTCTCAGAGCTTGGTCCATGCGGGACCTAAGTTTGCTGACACGATAAGCTCTTTGCTCAGGCCCCCACCTACCCCAAATTCTCTGCCCTCTCTCTGTGCATCGCTCAGAATTTACCCCCAGTTACACGGGCTTGCCTGTGCACACTGCACTATCATCTTCTTTAATGAACTACCTTTCTTTAAATCAATTACTTCTTTTTACTAAAATTAACATATTAGAAGTTAAAAATCTAATATCATTATGATAAATGGAAACTAAAACCATGATTATTTGTCATAATTTAAAAAGTCATTACAAACAAATACACTGCATAATAATTAATATCCTCAGTACTTCACTGCATTTTGGGATAAAATGACATACTTCTTTTTCTTTTTTCTTTTTGTTTCGATTACATTGCTTTTAAAATGTTCCATTAACTTTGCATTTCTGGTACAAATCAACTTGATTATGATGAATATGATGAATTATCTTCATTAACAATTTCTGGGTTCAATTTGCCAATAAATTTTACAGATTTTTGCATCTGTGTTCAAAATCAGATCTTTTTATACTGTTTTTATTGGGTTTTGAAATCAAGGAAATAGCAGTCTGATACAATGAATTAGAGTTTATCCTATTTCTCTGTTCTCCGGGAGTGTTGAAATTTCAGGATTGGAAATGAATTTTTCCTTGAACTTGGCATGGAAGTCACTTGGGCTAGCGTCTGTTTTGGATTCAGTTTTATGTTACGGGTTCAGTTTTTTGTTTTAATTTAATTTTTAGCTCAGATTTTTATTATTTCTTCTGGCAAATTTGCAAATTGTATTTTTCTAGAAGTGTTTTGGGAGGTCACTTATAAATTTCAAATTTACCTAAATAAAGTTTTTTATAACGTACACTTATTATCCTTTTAATATCTGTAAGATCTTATTTATGTTCTATTTTATTTATTATATGAAGTGTTTATCATTTCCTTGATCAGTCTTCTCATATGTATATTGTTAATTGATATTAGCCTTATAATTATTGGCTTTATTTGTCTTCTCTATTATAGTTAACCTTTTAATTCATCATCATCATATTTCCTCCCTTCTTCAATATTTCATTCATTCTACTGTCTTTTGCACTGTTCTTTCTGTAATTTCTTGAGATGGATGCTTAAGTCATTACACTTAAGACAGTCTTCATTCTTTTTCTTAAATGTATGCTATCCATTTCCTTTATATGATGTGCTTTTCAAACTTGGATATATGGTATTTTCATTATCAGCCAGTTCAGTATACATTATTATTTCTCTCTTGATTTATGACATATGTTTTCATAATTCATATAGGGATTTTCTAGTTATATTTTGATTGTTGGTAGTTGGCAAAGAACATAAGCATTATAATAACCTTTCGTGTTTACTGGTGCTTGCTTTATGACAGGGGATATTGTTCAATTTTTGTAAGTGTTCTCTATGTTCTTAGAAGAATTTAACTTATATGGTATTGGATGCTCTGATATCCATTAAGTCAAATTTTTCTCTGTATCATTCTTGAGTTTATGTGCTATCTCCCACCTGACTATGCATTCTGCTCTTTCCCCTTGTAGTCCAGTTATTTTATAAATTTATACATTTTGAGGTCATGTTACTAATTGCATAGATATTTTAAATTGTTACTGGTTCTTGGTGATTCTTTTATTGTTATTAGTTTTCTTCCATTTAAAATAGCGATCAATATATCTGTCATAGTAATTGATATATGTGTCATGCATTCTAATTCTTTATCTCATTGATCTTTTAAGATTATTATTTCATATAGTCAGTATTCGTTTAGAGATGCCTGTAACTTTACCACATTATTTGCTCTTTACTACTTCTTGTAGCTCAGCCTTTTTGGGAGCCATCAGTCCTCTTCTACCTGATGAAAACTCCTTATTTGCTTTCCATTAGACATTCCCTTTACTGGAAGAATAAGACTTTTGGATAGCCATCACAGATTGCCAATAACTTCTTCATATTTCAGGGGCCAACCTAAATGACACAACACAAAAAAGCTGTGCAGGATTGTTGAGTACCTGCAAGGTACTGGGGGTCATGGTAGGGGTTAAGGATAGAGCAATGAACAATAAAATCCAGGAACTTTAAAATTATACATGGGAGATCAAGAGTAAAAATGCAAGCATCATAATTGCAGTCATTTCTACGAAGGCTAAAAGAAACTGTGAGGAAGAATAAAGTGGGAGGGGCTTTTTGATCTATTGTACTTCAGACGCATTAGGAAAAGAATCTCAGAGGAGTTGACTGGGCTGGGGTTGAGGAGGAGGAGCTCCGCTGGCCCAGAGTAGAAGACGAAGCATTCTAGCAGAGGCCTAAGCTCAGCTTCAGGCGGTTGGTGAGACGGCTTACCTTAGGAGAGAATGGAAGCTAGAGGGAGTGACTTTGTAGTGAGAGCAAAGAAGAAAGTGAAGTTCTATAGGGTAGGCAGGCACGTGTCGGATCATGAAGGCCTTCCTAGGTCTTGGCAATACATTTGACTTTTTTTCTTTTTTCCGTTTTCTTTTGGGTGGTTCCCTGGCTGGGAACTGAACCCAGTTCATGGTGTGGAGAGTGCCGAAGCCTAGCCACTACACCACCAGGGAACCCTTGACTTTTAGCTCGTAGTGTTTGGGAAGCAGTGGGAGGGTATAAATAGGAGATTGACATAATACTCAGTATATGTGTTTAACGATCACTTTTTCGACACACAGAGTATGGATTGGTGAAAAGCTGACATGGAAGTTAAGAAGATAAGAGGGGTAGTGTCATTGAGTAGATTGGTGGTAGTAGAAATGAAGATACTTGGACCAATTATAAATATACTTTGGACCTTGAACGGACACAATTTGATGATGTTAAATGGTGATGAATCTTGTTTTATTTACTGTTTAAACTTTATTGTTTTTTTTCTTTTGTTAGAAAGACAGGGGTAAAATATATTATTTATTAACTGAGCCAGAATAGGGGGAAATATACTCTAAATGAGAAATTAGTGAAATGCAGTCTTCCAGTTTTGGGTGGGTTAGATGTGAGATGTTGGTGAGATGTTTAAGGCAAGTGAGCATTTAGGGGTAAGAGGTTGGATCTCCGTAGAGTCCTGGGCAGATAAGAAAACTACAGCTGTCATCAGCACTCGGTGCTTTTAAAGCTGTGAAAATAGGTGAGATCACCTTGGAGGCAGGTATGGGAAAGAATAAAGTGAGCTAAGATTGAGCCCCGAGGAATTTTAACATCTAAATGTTGGGTGTGTGGGGGGAAGGCAAGGGCAGATGTTACAGCTGGAGAGAATAGAATATCATAGGAGCCAAAGACCTGAGAGTTCCAAAAATAAGAGTAAAGTATTTTTCTCACATTGAAGGAGGGTTTACTAATTTCATTTTACAAATGGGAAGGTGGATCTCTTCTTTCTTGTCTTACTTAGGCTCAAATCACATCACAGTGTTCACTATGATGATTGAGTTTCTTAATCCGGTGCTCAGATGACCAGATTATTGGCCTTACTGAGGCCATGTAAGCCATTAAGATACTTTGGAGGCAAAAAAAAAAAAAAAAAGAAAAAGACTTTTGGACTCTACTTCACGATCAAATAGGCAATGATCATTTGAAATAAGTAATACTATCGTAATCAAAGTCTATTCTGAAATGGCTTCAAAAAAACCTGTTTTTTTTCCTGTTCAAGTCAGCAGAAGAATCGCTATAGATTACACGATGCTAAAATAAACGACAGCCTGGCTTCAGCTTTCTCCATCCCGTAGCTGATCACCATTCAGTCAATTCTGGTAATGGCTACCTTCAAATGAATATTGTCAGGAAAACCACAGTTTTCAGCTGACACATAAACGGCTTGAAGACTGATTGCGGATAAGTAGTGAACATCTCCTATTACGCTCTTTATAAAAGCTCACCGCTGATCAGAAATGCCAATACTTAGGGGGGATGTGTGCATTATCAGTCAGGGCTTTAATTAAAAACTATACTCTGTTTGCAATCTAATTTTGGAAAGAATACAGGAGAAAAAAGCAAGACGTAAATTTTACAATGCCTTGGCAATGTATCCGATTCTCAGCCGAACAAAGAAGCTTATAGGCAGAAAATCTTGTAGGAATAAAACATGTAAATAAATAAAAAGCTTCCAGTGCTTAATTCCCATCTTCTCCACAGCAACTGGAGGTGCTGATAAGACACCTACTCAGAGTAATGATGCATAATGTGCAAATGCAATAACCCAGACCTCATCAGTACGGACAAATGCCATCTTTTTAAAGGAGATGGTTGCAAACGTGAAGTCCAATGTGCTGGGCCATTTTCAAAGGTATTTTCATAAACAGAGCAAAATGCCAAGGTTTGGTTTTTCCCAAAATTTACGAAGAGCACGGACTATAACTATTATAGGGGCATCCGGTATTCGTCCATGTTGTATCCTATAAATGTTTACGCATTGTCAATTCATTATTAGTGGCAGTTTTAATGGGAATATGAATATTACAAAGTGTGTTTACTACAGATAAATCATAGGGTTGCTAAAGTAATTTGCAATCCTAAAGCTCATTTTGGATAATTACAGGGCCCCTGAAGAATGTGTTTACGGATTACAAAGAAGGGGATTCTTAAAAAGCAAACTGTTTGGGGTTGGTGAGTTCTGAAAAGAGCAGAGGCTGTCTGGGACTAGGTCAGGAACACGCGAGAACATTCATGAGAAAAGATTTCGTGGCTCTGACTGAGAAAAGCCACTGAAGTTTCTGTTGTTGGGCTAACCTCACTCAGTCCGATTTCCTGCAGATGACTTACTTGTAACTACGGAAATAACGTAAGACGTGATTCGCTAAGAAGCCGCTGGCAGCGAAGATGCTCGTATTTGATTGCACACTCAGTTCTCGCTTACATTTTCTGCAGAGCAAGGTCCGACTGCAGTGTCGTCGAACCTTGTTTATGAAGGCTATTTTCATCACAGGATTAAAGGTTCTCACGGGTTTACCTCCCACTTCCTCTTTTATTGGAATAAGGTGATGTGCAGCTTCCTCATTTCCCCCGAAAACCAAGACACAGTAAACTTTAAACACAGCGAGTTAATAAAGCGAATTAAACAGTCGTGTCGCAGGCTTTGGAAGGTCCTATCGTTACATAATAAGATGAAAAGTTGTCCCCGTTGGGTAGTGTTCATGCGTAAACCAGGCTGGCTTGGTCTTCTCATAAATGATCCACTGATTACTTCATTTCCTATGAAACGTGGGTTCCTTTTCCTTTCTGACCAAGCAGTCAGCACCTGCCAGTTCGGTGACTGTTCAAGAAAAACGCAGACTAGAAGGGGGGAACGCGGCAGCCGAGTGCAATGAGCGTGGAACTGCGTTTAGCTGAGATTGGGGGATCAGTGTCCTCTCACAGGGAATTCCACGGCCGGCCAGTGCGCTTCGTGCTGAGGTCGGAAAGCGAGCAGCGGCTGGGCCCAGAGGAACAAGCCTCTGCCGCTCTGGGTGCCCCCGGCGGCCTCCTGCAGCGACGCCGCGCCTGCGCGCTGCGGGGTCCCCGGTGTGGGCTGGCTCTCAGCGTGCCCCGCCCGGGTGCACCCACGCGTGCGCACTGGTGCAGACAGACCAAATGGAGGCCCCGAGGGGGAGTGTTACTGGAGTCAATCGTTATGTTGCTTGGCCCCACGTGTTTGCTTTCTCTCAGTATCAGTCTGTCCTCAGGGACAGAATGCAATCGGCTCTACCTGCCCCCAAATATTCACGTCCCTTACTGGTAAGGGTATTTCCTAGCTTTTTGGCTTTGGTTGAAATTTGGGAAGCGTGGTCTAACTCAGCGGGAAGAGCAGGTATTGGGGTTCTACTAATCTCACTCATATTTGGTTGACTTAGAATAGCTTCAAAGCTCTTGGTGGTACCTGATGTACAGACGTCATTTCTGAACTCACCCTCTACCGTTCAGTCTGTAGAGAGTGAATGTCAAGGGTAATGCTAATTTTCTTAAGAAAAGAGGCTCTGAGGTCTTAGCCTTTTCACACCTGTTCTGATTCTCTTCACGTTCCAATAGGATACCCTTTTCCTTTTAAAGTGGTTTCAAATGTCAACACGGGGTAGTTAAATGTTGAGAACTGAACTTTTATGTTTCATTAGTGTGCAGATGAATGCCAGCAAACTTGGTTGGGAAAACAGCTCCTTAAAAGCAAATCAGATTTCTCCACTGGTTCTCATTAGGAATGGGATTTGCATATCCTTAGGAAAATAAGAAGAAACTGAGGCTGTATTATAAACGTTGGATGACGATAGACAACTTCAAGATTACCTGCTGGACATCATAGTATGATAACTGGGTTGAAACCTTGAGAAATTATTTTTTTTCCACCCACGGGTTTTTCTTTTTAGTACTTCTCTATAGGAAGTGCTCTAGGAATGTACTTTCTACAGTAAATAAATCTTCCAAATCCAGAGAATTTGTATAATGCTTAAGTATTCATCATATGCATACGCATGATGTCTAAGATAGTTTTCTTCCATGTTTTCCCAACGTCCAGCTTGTGTTCATTACAGATCATTATCTACTTAGATTTGGGGGGCTTTACCCAGCAGCAATCAAAGTTCCAGGTGATATCTGTGGCCAGCTGGTAGCGGCAACCCCTTCGTGTAAGAGACATACACAAGTCCTTACTTGGGAGCTTTCACGTGGGGGGACAGGAATGACAGCCCATGCTGGTAGGGTGGTGAACCCCAAACTCCCTGAGCCAGAAGCTCCTGTGCTCAGGACCCTCCTACACCTCACCTCATGTACCTAGTCATCTGATTGTTCATTCATCCCCTTTATGATACTTTGTAATAAACCAGTCATCCATTGTACTTGGCCCAGGAAAGGGGACGAGGAGACCAGGTGATGCGGCACCAAAGGTTCGAGTTGTGTTACGTGGACAAGGTGGACAGGAGGGATTTTCTGGAAGCAGGATCATGAGCAGGTGCTGAACTGGGAGTAGCCTGGGGACGGCCGTGGAGAACATGCATGGCAGCAGCAGACACGATTCCTGGAAGAACAGCAACTATTATGCTTCCATGATGACAGAAGCCACAGAACAACGGGGACTGAGCAAGAACATTGAGGGAGACTTGGGACTTGATTTCTCAACAGTGACGCCAGGACTCAATGGTTTACCGTGGGGCCTCTGGTTAAACGATACATGCCATCCCCTTGCTGTTGAAGCCACTGCAGTAGAGTTCTCTGCTACATTGAATCCAATCCCAACGGGTGATACTGGCTAATTAACATGTATCAGCACCTATTACGTGCCAGGGAGACTTCAAGCACTTTCTGTACTGTTTTTAATCCTCGCAATGAACTTAGGGGCTAGGTGAAGTTTCTCAAGATGTGGTCCTTGGACCAGCAGCCTCAGCATCACCTAGAAACTTGTTAGAAACCCAAGTTTGGGGGCCTGACCTCAGACTTCCTAAATCTTGAATTCTGGGGCTGGGGGCTCAGCACTTTGTGTTTGAAGACCTCTCAGCAGTTCAGATGTATACCGAAGGTTGGCAGCCACTGAGATAGGACATTGTTACTATTCCCATTTTATTTTTATTCATTTATTTATTTTTTGGGGGGTAGCTCACTGGCTGGGAATCGAACCCAGGCCGTGGCATTGAGAGCACTGAAGCCTAGCCACTACACCACCAGGGAACCCCCATTCCCACTTTAGAGATAAGTAGACTGAGTGAAACTGAAGTCACACAACTTAATATCAAGACCGACTGAGCAAGAACTCTATTATCCCCCTGTTGCCCATCCCACAAAGAACTCCCACTCCAGAGAAGTGGTCCTCAGGGTTTGAAAACATCCTCCTATGAAAACTGATGTCCCTCCTCGGACCCTTTTTAGATTGACATCTGAAAGTTTCACTTCAGCAGTGTAAACAATTGTAAGAATGTGATTTGCAGTGTAGGGTAAACTGTGACATTTTAAAATGCTTCCACCGTCTTCTAAATACATCCAGTGGAATCTAAATACCATCGTGATTGAAATCTACTACCACCCATTTAAAAATTAAACACGCTTTCCTTTAACAGTGAACATAATCTTTACATCGTTTCAGCCCTATCTACCTATGCAAACATGGATTGCAGTGAATCACGAGCGAGGTCGAGGGATACGAATTCAAATGGACCTCTTCTTACCTGTTGACCGTGTAATTTGGCAAGTTACGTTCCGAATGTCAAGCTCAAAGCCCTCCTCTATAAAACGACCACGTGAACACTTACTCTGCGGCGATTGGGAGGCTCCATGAGATGGACACTGTCCAGCAAGGTTCTGACACTTACCGTGCGCCTAGTCTCCGAGGTGTATATTTTATTTTATTTTTAAAAAGCAACTGGCATAATTGCCTTGGTTGCTTCTGTTCTTTTCTGACCGTGTGTATTATGAGGTTTCCTTCCCCGGAGCTTAGAGGAGCTTGTCTTCGATGTGACCCCGTGCGCCCCGTGCTCACGAGAGTGGGCGTTGGCCTCTGGAGCTGGCGACCTATCTTCTAAGTGAGGACGAGTTGCAGGCCGGCCTGGCATGCCACCTCCCAGCAGTGCAACCACACCCCCCATCCCAGCCTGCTTCTCTCACCTCCACTACACAAAACCACCAGCTGTCTATTCAAAGGGCCCCAGAGGGGCCCCAGGAAGGAGTCACCCTCATGAGGAGCCAGCCCTGTGCTGTGACCTGTCATCCATCGTTTTTATTTAATCCTCACCGGATTTCTAAGAATGAAGTCCGGTAATTCAGGTGGTGTTACATAGTTTGCCTAGGTTCACGCTGCTAACTGTCAGCCCTGGATTAAGATCACAGCTGCCCCACTTCGGGTCTGAGGCTCCTCCACTCCCCGCTCGGAGGTTGGCCTCAGAGGGGTGCACGCCTCAGGGAATGTCGCTGGCTCTCACGGTGCTGGCTCAGCTGTGGCCCTCCCTCCCCCGCTCCTGTCTGCCCCTCAGTTCGGCCAGCTGGGTGGCCTGATTCACGCCACCGATTCTCTGAGTGTCCACCCCATGGGTCTTCTTGGGCCTCTGGCCCTGTCCTGGCTTCTGAGTCTCCTTCGCTTCCATGACCAGGCTTTTTTCCTGTGCCCATCACTTTCTGGACTTCACACTCCCGCTGAAGATCAGATTTTGCCTTGGCTTAGTGGCCTCAGGCCCTGTGCGTAAGGGAACTAACTGTAAGGTCTACGGCCTTTACTGTAGGAGGACTTGGATAAAGTCAAGTCAAAACGAAGGATGCCCAGGCAAATCCAAAAAGTATATTATGTGCATGGAGATGTATGTACATTCATAATATGATAGTTAATTTTCCCTTTAGTATTGATGATAAGCTAAGCACCACTGGTTAAGTAAGCTGTGCTGTTTAAAAAAATTTTTTTTTAATTAACGTGATTAATTTACTTGACTCAGTCATTCACTTGATTCTCAGCTATGTTCCCACATCAAAACCTCCGAGATTAAGTCGTGTTAATAGTCATTATGTTCTTTGGTTCATTCGCACGTGAAGAGTATTCTTCGTATCCAGATCAACTTGTGTCTCGAGTCTGGTATAATCTGAAGAATTAATCCCTGGGGTGAAACTACTTAGAGAAAACCTTCTCCCAGGCTTCTAAAATATCCTTTCATTCCAATCTCCCCCCTCCCTGCACAGTTGCTTGCTGAATGACTTCAACGTATTCTTTAAAAAACATACATGGGATTCTTTAGGACCATAAGTGACATTATTTTGTAGGATGCAGCTTCCTTCTAGGGCCCAGGTGATGGCTGTCAGATGAGACACACGAGGAGAATCTGGCATCTGCGAGAGAGTCACCTGTGCTCCAGGTACAGACACGGGAGGAAGCGGAGTCTGCGATGCACGGGCGATGGCCGGGGGCCCCGTGCAGAGCAGCAGCAGGTGGGGATGTGGCTCCTCAAAAATGTCTGCGTGCAGCACGTCCCCTGGGAGCTCACAGAAAGGCCCCCAACGCCAAGTGGTAAGGTCAGAGGTCTGGCGTCTGGAGTCAGAGTTCAGAGGAGACATGGCAGGTGTGGCCCCGTCCCCTTAGTAGGACTGAGATCCGAGCAACATGCTGTCATCCTACACATTCCGGGGGTGTGGGTGACGCTGAGTTCTGGGGAAACGTCTCCGCTTTCAGACCCCGGGCACAACGTCACTTGAGGCCAAATTCTACAGGGTCAGGCAAAATGCTACTGGTCTTAAAAATCCCTTCTGCCTCGTGTCCGAGGGGGCCCAGCGGGTGAATCTTCACGTAGAAGTCAGCCATGCGCAGTGGAGGCACGAGGACTGTAGGGACAGGGCTGGACCTAACCTGCGTTATTGACTTAGAAGGCAGGTAAGAATAGCGCCGAGCTAGTTTGTGGGTAATTGTAAGCAAAGATGCTTCTTTACCACAACCACGTAGAGACACGGTGGGTATTCGGCCCAGATTCCTGCAAGTTCCTTCACCGCCCGGAGCTGCTTCTGTAGTTCGTTTCCTTTCCAGACCATTCGATCTTGGGCTGCAGGAATTGCTTAGCCGGGGGGGCAGGGCACTCTCGGCTGTGCAATTTATGCTCCAAAGCTCCCTGCACGATCGGGCTGAGCTGCTGTTATGTGCTGCCTCTGGTGAGGCCAAGTTCAGATAACCCCTCCGGTGATGGTGGAGGGCATAGTGAGCACGTACTCACAGGAACGCAGACCCTCTGTGCCCTTCAGCATGTCATAGAGAAATGGGGTTCGGATGCACCAGTGACTTTGTTTTATAGCTCTGTGGCTACCCTGCTTTGTTTTTCCAGTTCTTTCCCCAGGACTGGGCTGTCATTGAAGTACCTTAATCTAATTCACATTTAGATTACCAAAGATTCACATTCGCCTCGATGTTTTGTGATGTGTACCCCAGTAGCTTAGCCATAGACTGCACCTTCTCCAGAAACCACTTTTTACATAAAAAGAACCAAGAAATGCGAGCTTCTTGCTGCTGTGTATTTACCTTTGCCTTTGATAATCCCCCCACGTGGCAGTGCTGTGGTTGCTGGTTTATTACTGAAATTTTAATAGTATTTAATTAAAACCCGGAAATGTGTTTCCAATTCTAAAAAGTGGGGGACAGGGGAGGCTCAGCCTTACCATTTGCATTATCCTGGAGACTGTTAAACACTTAATCTTTTCACATAGTGGTTCTGTGCTTTTAAGAGGATTACATTATTAATTGTTTAATTATTCATTATGCTGCATTTTGCCAGTCAAGACAAAAGCTTTTCTAAAATTAATTAAATGTTTTATCTTTCTTAGCAGCCATTCTTTGTATTGGGCTCTCGGTTCCTTCGTGGTAGGGTTTGCAGAAAAGATTCGCGAGGATGCCCCGTTGAAAGCTAAGCCTGTAGTTGGAGCAAATAGATCATTTGCCAGGACAGTGACCCAACACCCCCCCAGACAACCGAGTCTTGCTACACTCCAGAGACTGTGGTTAGAAATATGTCACCAGCGGGAGCGTCATTAATCATAATCGTAGGAGTGGCAGTCAGTTTCTTGACCTCCTGGAGATAGGCCGGGAAGTCAGCACTTCAAACAGTTCACCCTTCAGCCTGGGAAACTGTTGGGAAGATCTCCTCCTTGCTGTTGCTGGTGTTCTTATTTCATCTCATCGTGTCCCCTCAGTCTGGGCAGACGTGCGACAGCTTCACACAGGCACCGTCTGGCCTTTTGCTTCCTCTCGCTGCCAAGAGGAACCTCGGGGACCGATGGCGTAGGGAAGGGCTACCACACCCGCTGTCCCCAGCGGTGATTCCTCTCTTCTTTCTCTTCACATCTTCCTTGGGGTCTGCAAGCCAGCGGAAAAGGGTCACCGTAAAGGCGCCCGAGGACAACAGCGCTGTCTAGTTCTCAGTGCGCATGGGGCCTGTGCAGGCGTGACAGTGCGTCTGCTCCTGTCGTGGTGGGTAGCCCGGCCGCCGGGCGGGAGCATGGCACAGCCAGTGACTCTCATCCCAGGCACTTTGCAGAGAGAATAAAAAGAGTCTGAGGACCTCGGTTCACACGTCTGATTGGACACTGGGACATTCAAACCTATTTGATTCCATACCGAGAATCATCATGGTGATATTATCACAAAGGACAGATGTTAAACTGCCCAGTGAATGTGTGAAAGGGCATTTAAATACCCATTGTGTTCCTGCCCTGTAAGGCACAGAGGAGGGTCCTGGGGACACAAAGTAGAATGAGCTAGACACGGGCTCACATTTATAGTGTGTACATTCTTGGGAGATGGGAGATGGAAAAATTAGCAGTAACAGGAGAAGAAGAAGAAGAGCATTTGTAAAACGGTGATAAGGAAAAAGCAAAGAAATCCAAGAGGAGGTGAGAGTATGTGCTAGTGGAGTGGCTACTCTAGATGTGATGATGAGGGGCCGTCTCCCCGAGAAGATGCGACAAAGGTGTTTATGAGTGTTTCATGGACTTTTTAAGGAGATCTTGAAAGGTCTCATCACAAGAAAACAGGGTTCTGTAACTACGTTAATAGACTTTGTATAGACATACTGAGTCATGATGTTGTATACTGAAACTAATATCATGTTGTACGTCAGTTCTACCTCAAGAAAAAAGAAGCTTCCAAAGGTGAGAATTCATCAATAGGGGGAAATGGACCACTGGTACGTGTTTATCATCATTCAAATGTGGCAAATGCTTTTCAACAGAACTCCTAGATGAACGCTCGTCAACGACAGAACGTCTAGCCTCGGGAAAGGTTTTCTAAGCGTTTCCTTGAGCCACAATTTTGGGGACAGGTCAACAGTGGAATCCCAGCGGCCATGCTCCAGAGATGGCTGCTCAGCAGTTGCTCACATGCATGTAGGAGCAAAGGAGGAGACAAAAGGACAGGCCACACAGTCCGTTGGGGGTAGATTAAAGAGGAGGGAGCAATTGAGGCAGGGGAATCTCCAGGATTGGAAGAGAAGGCAAATGGAGAAACACAGACTTCTCTTACACAGGCGGGTACAGGGGGGTTACCATTTGCAACATGAAGGTGGCGTTCGACGACAAGGTAACGGCGAGCGGTGCTGCCCCCTTGCTCAGGTGCTGGTGGTCATGTCTGCACAGAGTCTGGAGTAGGAAGTTACTCTGACACTTCAAAGGCGTGTAATCCTGGATGCGTAAGAGCAGTGGACAGAGCTCACTTGGCATAACGGTTGACTTTTGCTGAGAAAGCTGTTGACCTAGGACATGACTGTCCGCCCTGGCCTGCCCACTGAGGAATTTTTAGGTTCAGACCATTCGCATGGTTACTTTTGTTCACCGAGTTTGTAAGGCCTGCCATGGCTACCCAGCTGTCCCCACCAGCGTGTCCGGCTGGGTACATGGCTCCTTTGCATTTCCTCTCCTAATATACTAGGTCTGGGGTCTTCCATCCTTCTTTCTTTCCTTTCCCTCCCTGCCTCCCTCTCTTCCTTTTGTCCTTCCTTCCTTCCTCCCTCCTCTCTTTCTCTCTCCATCTCTCTTTCAAAAGAAAAACAAAAGCAAAAAACCCCCAATGACCTGATCTTAGATCACAGATCAGCTTTATTCTGTAAACAAGTAGAGTTTTACTTCTATTGCAATTTCATTAATTATTTCTGAAAAATGGCTACCTTAGGAAAGGTTTAGATTTCTCTGTCATGCCGTGGCCTTTATTCTAATCCAAATAACATGCACGTGTTTGGGAGCTTATAACTCCAATGTCATGGCAATAAAAGCCTCTGTTTATATTAGGTGTTGTGCTTTTTCTGTTTTTGCAAATTGCTTTATTTTAAAAGCAATGAATAGATTTAGCTATAGCCTTCAAAGAATGTAAATGATTAAGGCTACTCTTTCTCTCCTTCCCCTATTAAAAAATTTTTTTTTTATTTCTGAAGATACGACCCTTCCCCTTGCTATCATAGATATGTAGTCAAGATCTCTGTGAGGTCCTGTTGTAAGGATTTTATTATTTTACCTTTAGAAAAACAAAGTTTATGATAACATATATCACAGAAACTTCAAAAAGCCACATTATGAAGTACAGTAATTTAAAATCTCAATCATTGTGATTTTGTGCAGGAATACTAACCCTTGAACATAGGAAGGTAATAAACTGATTTATATATAAATAATTGCCAATATGAAAACAAAAGAGTTTACAGCTAAGGTTTATTTTGTGAGTATTTTTACTCTTCTTTTTTTTATTATTGATGGACTGATATACACATTATAGGAAACATTTTATACTTAAATGTATATGTTCTAACTTCTTTCTCAATTGTGTTCATTCTAGTTAGTTTATTTTTCAGGGGTTGTTGAGTTAATTTCATCTATAAGAATATAGGGTTTGAATTGGTTGAGTATTTTTTTGGTTAGGCTCATTACCTGTATCATTACCTTTAAATGGAAATGGTAATACTCGCTTCAAAGGGCATTTTGACTATTAATCAGGAAACCTTTTGGGTGATTATTTTAGGACATGAGGAATTTTTTGTCTAACAGTTGGTTTATTGCTTAACTAGCAGGGAATTTATTAAAAGGTTTAGTGGTAGGTGTGCCAAAGGACCTTCGGAGAGAGTTTTAGCCAACTTATTCCATTGCACTTTCTCTAAAAGACATCATTGAAAAGCCTTCAGCATATTCTGTGTTATCCTTTTGTTACTACAAAAAATGTTGTGGACTTTAGCTTTGGACACGAAGGCAAAGCCCTCATGAACAGGTAATGATAGTGAAATAATTTACTTAAAACACTTACATTTTTCTAAGGGGAACCAAAATGCAAGATGAACTCTTAGTTTTGCAATGTCTGTAAAGAGAATGGAAGTACAGGATTCTCTGTGGAAGTGTATTTCTCTCTGGAAGTGGCTAGAATGTTATGGGAGGTTGGGTTTAGTGTGCCGTGGGTGCGGTTACAGGATGAGCAGGAGGAAGAAGCACAAGGAAAGCTATTTCTAGAAAACAATCAGTAAATGTGAGTCCTGACCCCAAGTTGCCTCTGTCGATTACGCGTGACTGAGGCCCGCGTGAGTTCTGCTCTCCTTTCCTGTTTCGGCCCGGGTCCTGGGTTTGCAGGAATTTTTGCATGCTGTCTGGCTTCCCTTCCCTTCCTTGAGGTCTTTTAAAAATCTTTTTATGGAGCAAGGGAGTCACTTTTAAAAAGCATCTTCTGTATGACGGCGTGTCCCACTTCCTTTAAACAATGAATTAGAGATAGTCGCCGTGACAACACCAACCAAAGAAAACCAAACAGAACAAAAACTAGGATTTTCTTTTTTTTTTTTTTTTTTTTTGGTATAGCGATTCTGAATATATATGAAACAACAGGCATCTTTTAGTACAAAATGCATCTTTTTAAGTAAGAGAAGCTATATCACAGTTTAAATGTGTCACCATGTAGACGTAGGAAATTATCGGGTAAAAGGGATGTTCTTAAGCAGCAAAGAAATCTCCAGTATCAGGTTCGATCTTAGTACCTTGAGTCATCTTTCTCCAAGAAAGACCCTCTCAACCTTTGTTGCTGCGTAGAATGAGGCGAGGCTATCTGGGAATTTTTTTTAAAAATCATTTTTATTGTTAGACTTATTGGGGTGACATCTGTTAGCAAGGATTACATAGGTTTCAGGCATACAATTCTACAGTGCATTGTCAACTTGTTGTATAATAAGTTCACCACCTAATGTGACTTCTCTTTCCATCACCTTATATTTAGCTTCCCCTCCCTCCTCTCCCACCCCCTCCCCTTTCTCCCCTCCCTGACCCACTCGTCCCCAAATAAACATTAAACTATTGTGGGAGTGCAAACTGGTACAGCCACTGTGGAAGGCAGTGTGGAGGTTCCTCAGAAAATTGGGAATGGAGATACCATCTGACCCAGCAATCCCCCTTCTGGGGATCTACCCAAAGAACTTGAAAACCTTTGTCTGCAAAGACCTATGTACCCCAATGTTCATTGCAGCGCTGTTCAGAGTGGCCAAAACATGGAAACAACCAAAGTGCCCTGCGACAGATGACTGGATAAAGAAGCTGTGGTACATATACACAATGGAATATTACTCAGCTGTAAGAAAAGATGAAGTATTGCCGTTTGCGACAAAATGGATGGACCTGGAGATCATCATGCTAAGTGAAATAAGCCAGACAGAAAAAACAAAGAACTGTATGATTTCACTCATATGCGGAATATAAAACTGAAAGCAAAGAAAAAAAGAAATGAACAAACAAATATCTGGGAATTTTCATTTCAGTGTTCTGGAAATCAGATAGCATTCCTTTAACCGGAATCGTTGTGATAGAATTGGGTAAGTCCCTAAGATTGGAGTTCCCAACTGCAAATATATGTGTGATTTTAATGGCAAAACGTTGTTCGGGGATTGTAGGCGAGGAAACAGTATTTCTGCTAGACGTCAGCAATTCAGTTGCTTAAAATATTTTCATGACATTTTAACAAATTAAAGAATAAGAAATAAAAATAACTGAAAATTGTACTTATTCAGCAATCATTTACTGAATTCTGGGCAACCATGACACTGGTCAATATTAAAATAAAAATTAATGTATTTTAATTGAGAGAGACAAAGAGTGAAGCACTAATTATAAAACGGTGAGCGTGTCATGAACGACAAAATGTGACAGGAGTGACCCAGCAGCACAGGAGTGGGGCCCTGACCTCAGCCTGAGGTGGTGCTTCCCTGAAGAATGTAATCGAATGTTTCTTCAAGACTAGGAGGTGGGGAATGAAGTCCTTTGAGGGCGTGGGGAGACCTGTGGACAGGAAAGGCTTAGTGGCACCCTGAGGTGCACTAGGAGACGTTCCAGTTCAACTTGACTGGAAATCAAGGTGTGAATGGTGGGGAGCTTGAGAGAAGGTAGCTCTATGATAGAAGAGAGCTCGATCTGGGCAAGTCGGCATGGAGGACTTCAGGTCTCACCCTGAGCACGATGGCTGGTGCATGGAGGACCTGATCAGATGTTGTGTCATGGGCAGCACTGCTGAGGGACGACGTGGAGTGGGAGGGCTGAGAAGATCGTTTAGCAATACTTCTCCACATTCAAGAGCAAAGAGGTGAGAACTTGGGCACCTACCGCATCATAGCCCCTGATGCAAAAATTGGGCACCGGGCAATCCGGGAGTGGCATAGAATGAACAGTGCTGGTGACCAGTTGGATACGGATGATGGAGTAAAGAGAGAATTGGACAATAAGGAATGGTGGTTCCAGACACCAAGAAGGAGAATGAAAAAACTTGGTAGTTTTTTTTTTTTTTTTTTTTTTTTTTTTTTTAAAGAGGGAAATAAATGGGTTCTGATGGTTTGACATGTGAATCATGAGGAGCCTGAGAATGAGCCTAGAGTGGACCTGTGTGGTGCCAGCTGGTTTGGAGTCAGATAGAATTTTAAATGAGAAGTGGAAATACGGAAGTCAGCAGGACATGCGTGGTCATGATCATGGTTACATTTCACTGTTGCCAAGAAAATAGTCTCTAAGACAACAGGGGGAAACTGAGGTGAGAATGGTCAGGCACCTAATATTTATATAAACATTTTATAGTTCTGAAGGATTTTTGAATACATTATTTTTGAATGCCCATGACAATGCTCTGAAGAAGTGTTCCCGTGCCCACCCTCCCTTTTATGATGGGGACTGAAGCTCACGTAACTTACGAGACTTCCATAAAGAGTGAAGAGTAGATCCTGGTCACAAACCCAGGTTCATCTTCTGTCTTTGATTCAATAGTAATTTTTTTTAATATCAAAACTGCGTTGTGACCACATATAGCTAATTTCACCTAGTATCTTATACACGTGTTATACTCGTGACATGGTTGAAAAATTCTCTCTCCTTCCATGCTTTCATATCACACCAAAGGGGAATTTTCTAAGGTCAGTATTGTGACAGGCAAGAAATAGCAGGCGAGTTACAGTGGGGCAGTCACATCGCCTGAGGTCATTTGAGTTGGTATTTTCAACTGATACAGACAGAACAGAACCATTTCACATTTAAGATGGGGGAAAATACAACATGAGCCATACTGCAGTCCATTTTGCCAATGATTGAGCTTCTTGTCATGGCAGGTTGGGTATTTTAAAAGTTCATTTAGGTAAAGGAAAAAAAAAAAAACAAATTAGAATGCCACCATCTGACTTAATGTCCCTCCAATCTTACTGAGTCAGAAAGTTCCAACCTTGAAGAACTATCCGACTAATTCCCATGTTCACAGAGAATAGGTAAGTAGTAAAAGAATATGAAATTAGATCTGATGTGTCTTTTACAAAAGGCCGAAAGAAGTCAAATGATAGTTTGCTAATCCGCCCCCACCCTCCCCCCAAAAAAAACAAGTAGCTAATCTCTGAAATAAGTGTATCGGGAACGTAAATGTCTTAATAAAGAGAAACATTTGCTAGAAATAGCATAGGGCTAGTGGCATGAGATGTATACTTGGTAATTTCATATTCTTCAGACACATTTCTATGAAGACACTTTCAAAGTTCTTAATGCTGTTTGCTGGAAATTTCTGTTTGAAAGAAATAACAGTTCTGAGATTCCTGTGGGTAGAAATAGAAGTACCAATATACTCCATTGCCTTTTTAGTAATGCTGCATTTAATATGCACAAAGATAGGTTTCTAATGTGGGCGAGAGGGCAAAGTAGAATATGATTTTAAAAGATAGGAAAATGGCTCTCTTCTAACTATGGCTACTGGCTAAGCACAGTTGGCTGATTGTAAAATGTGCAATTCAAGCTTTCATATCGATATTTTAGATTGACAGTCCCCTTGGGTTGGTAGAGTGAGCATCATTTACTGAGAAGTCTAGAAAGTCACGTTGATTGCCTGGGCATGCAGCTGCTCTTGCAGGGTAATGCTAAAAGGCAGAGAGAAGAGAAAAGCTAGCTCTGATTATGAGATGTCCACCATGGCCTCCTAACTGATGTACACAGCAGAGAAAAAATGAGGACAGACCTCACTTCAGATTCTATCAGGTTTTAAATATTGCTGCTTTAATGTTGTCAGTGTTAGTTTTTTAGTTTCACCAAATACAAGAAAATGGTGTAAGCAATCTCTCTTGTGAAAGAAAACGTGACTAGTTATCTAATGTAAGCAGCCCTGCGTGTAATCCCTTCCCTTATCCGTATGTCTCATAGCTTACTGAGCACAGGCAAGTGTGTGTGTATGAAGAGTGACTAGGATGATACAACGTGTGTTTGTTCAACTTTAGAAAGAATGTTTTTCTGTGGCTACGGAGCCGAGAATTCTGGTGATATGTTTACACACACCCGCACACGTGTGCGCGCGCGTGCACACACACACACACACACACACACACACACAGAGAGAGAGAGAGAGAGAGAGTGAGAGTGCCATTAAGGCAATCTCTAGATGCTCAGTTTTCTCTGTCACCCAAGAAGGCTGAGCAAAGGCTTGTGCAGTATTTCGTATCCATATTTATTGCCATATGGCCATTTCCAAATTACATTGTGTTGTAAATTGAGATTGTCTGAAGGAGTCTGGCAAACTTCCAACTCGGGAATACCTTTCAAGAGGCTGATGGTAATGGGAATGTGATCATCTGGTCATGTAACAGCGTTAATGTTGTTTCTATTAAGTTAGCTGGACTACTAGCTATTGTGTGCTACAGAAAATACAGTTTATGGTGCGATGATCTAATGTAGTGATCTTGTCAGACATCTCTCTTGTTAAGCATGTAATTCCTCTAAGCAATTCCGGCTGTATGATGTTTTACTATGGTCTGAACCGTGTGTCAGCAGTTTCCCAAAACTGACATTGAAATGAACATACACAGACAAACGCATCTGTGAGTTTATCTTAGTCCCTGGTCAGCTTTATGTTTCACGTGGGCTCGCCGAACAAAGCGATCCTCTGGATCAGTTGTTCTCAGTGTGGTTGGTGCCTTGACTAGCAGCATCACCTAGGAATTTGTTAGAAATGCGAATTGATGCCCCCTCAGCCCTTCTGGATCAGAAGCTTGAAGGGTGAGGCCCTGAATTCTATATTTTAACAAGTTTTCCACGTCCTTCTGATGCTCACTCAAGTTTGAGATCCATTGCTTTAGACCCCCATTTTAAAGAGTTTTTGAAATACAATCCAAGGTGAACATCAAACTTGTAAATGGGTCCTCTCACATGATACTTTCCTAGAAATTTCTAAAATGAGATTGCAGAATTCCTTTACATAAATCAATTACAATACATACCACGTTGTATTGAAAGTGGTGGTTACTTTCATATTTATTTAACAAATAGAGACAACAAGGAATGTAAAAAAAAAAAATCTTATATCCTTAAGAGTGTAAGGTAAATGTACTATAACAAAGACAAGTCTGTTCTAACCAGTCTTCTAATCTATTATGGCCCAATGTTAAGGCAACAATGACAGCACAAAACAGAATTCCTGATGTATATACATTTTTAAGAAAGGAAAAAGCTATTAAAATTGCAATACTTAATATATACCAATAACAAAAGATCAATACAAGTCACATTTGACTTCTGTAGTTACAAGCAGTGTTCAAAGTGCTCACCATCAGCACCCAGACACATCTGATTACGGCGAACTACTGCCTGAGCAACACTGACCAAAGTGTCCGCCTGTGTCACTGCACGTGTTGTTTCAGTTTCTTCCCAAAGTACCGCGGTGTAGCCGGTTTTCTATGGGACACCACGTCCTTTAAGGTCCCCCAGAGGTAGAAGTCAGGGGGAGTTAAGTCAGGAGAACGTGAGAGAAACTCGAACAACATTCTTAAATTTCAAACACCACTTCCAAATGGTCTTTCTTGCGTTCCTCTAATGCCTAGCGTGCTTCTGCTGTTTTCTTTGCCTGTCCTGCCTGTCGCACGGTGACACTAGCATTCATTTGATTGACGCCATCTTTGAGTGAATGTCATACTACACATCGATACCATAATTCAATTCAACTTTGAAAAGTAATACACAGATAACAGCTCTAAAATGGGTATACATTTTTGGCACCCCCATATTTATAGAAATGATCAATTACCAAGTAAACTACCTGATAATAAATAATAATGCAAAAATATACTCAATTCCAATCCTTCTCTTTTCACCTCCCCAAAGTTACCTGTGCTCTCATGGTCAGCACGTCTAGCAATAGGAATCCCCAAGATGGGAGACCACTCTTTAGCAGAAAGAAAATTCTTCTGAATGAAACAAAATGTAATAGAGTGACCTTCCGGAGATCATTTGTCTGTTCTTTTTTGACAATGTTGCATAGCTGAATATGATTTTCAAGAGAATCAGTGACTATATTCTGATGTCTGTGTTTAATCACACTGTTGACATATTGTCATATTTAAGATTTTTTTTTCTAGTCAGCTGGCAATACCTTATGTGATAAGGCACATCATACCAATTCTGTAATCAACCTCTTTCATGAAGATTAAGTGTGGAGGGAAACTAATTTGGGCTGGGGGCTGTTCCCTTCCTGCCAGGGCCAGCAGTGTTGAGTTTCATGAACATAAAAAATAAAAATAAGGAAGACTGTGTCAAGGTTCTAAGTCAGTGGCATAAGCAGAAATTACTGCTACTCAAGAGCTGCCAATTTAGGGATTTGAATGTGACTTACCACTCATGACTTTTCAGAAAAAATAAAATATTTAAAGTATCCAGGCAGGATATAGGTTACCCTGTAGTTACTGATAATTTATTTCCAATAAATGTTGCTAATCCTGAAGCAACTTGGGGTGCAACACAGAAGGTAGAAGTAGGCACAAAGTATAAATAACTATACTATAAGCTTGATCATTTGTTTATTTTTAATTGTTAAATTTATTACATGGGTTCCAGGTGTACAATTCTACAGTGCATCATTTATGTGTTATATGATCTGTTCACCACCCAGACTCAGTTCTCTTTCCATCACCATATGTTTGTGTCCCTGTCCCACCCCCTGCACCCTTGCCCTCAGGGAACCACTAAACTATTGACTGTGTCTGTGAGTTTTTGTTTCTTTGTTGCTTTCAGTTTTATATTTCACATATGAGTGAAGTCACATGGTCCTTGGTTTTTTTTCTGTCTGCCTTATTTCACTTAGCAGGATGATCTCTAGGTCCATCCTTTTTGTTGCAAATGGCACTATTTCGTCTTTTCTTATAGCTGAGTAGTATTCCTTCGTATATATGTACCACAGCTTCTTTATCCAGTCGTCGAGGTGCATGCTGGTTGTTTCCATGATGATATTCTTTTCTTGAAACTATGTTTGGAACCATTTTATTACTTGAGGAAATTTTAAAAAGAAACATGAGATAATCTTTTACTGGTTTTCTTAAAAACAGAATCACCGATACTGCCGCTTCTCCCACATAGAGCTTGTGTGTCTGTGAAGAGCCTTCAGCCTCGCCTGCACTCACTCCCAATGCTTGTGAGCTTCTTTCCCCATCGTGCTGAAAGGCCTGCCCGGCACCCTTCCCAACCTCCCCATTCCAAGGCTTCTCGAGGCATCTCCATCTCCTTCTTTCTTACCCCATCTACTTATTTACAGTTTTTGTTTATCATTTGGAAACGATATTTCATGTTTCCCCTCCCACCCTGACTTCCGTCTGCTGTCTGTGATCATGTTTAATATTGGTCTTGATTACAGTATTTTCAGTTCTGTTCATACACGTGTTGGATCTACCCTGGTCTTTGATATCCTACACAGGTTCTCACCAACAAATTTTCCTTTGATCTAACGAGGCATACATAAAAATCATTTGAGAAAAAAAAGGTTTACTCGTGCCTTAGATGGATTGCTAAACTTAGACAGCCTATTGGCCTGGATGACTCAATAGGTTGGGAACACCCAAAACGCCTCTGTTTTGTTACAATCCAGTCTCCGTGGCTCTCTTTAGTTTGGGTGAATTTGGAAACCAGCACATTGTTCAGAGTGAAAACGATTCATCACAGCGAACACAAAGGAGAGTGATTAAATTTTGTTTATCACCCTCTGTATCAGTTAGTATCAGGGCAGGAAACAGATGGCGCACTGTAAGAGGAGACTATTAACGAGGGTGTGGGCAGGATTTAAGGACGCTATCAAGTGACAGTTTGATCTGTAGCTTCCAGAATGATTCTCAAGGCTTCTGACATTGTGATATTCACTGCCTTAGGTAGTGTCCTCCTGTGATAAAGTTGTTTATAACCAATAGGTTATCTTAACTTTAATTCCATACGATTACATTCTGATTTCTGTCTTGCTCTTAGAAAACACTTCCCTTTGCTGTCTTTGATGAGATAAGTTGCCATGTTGGGGAAGCCCACAGGATAAGGAACTGAGGGTGGCCTCTGATCATCAGGTCGCAAGGAACTGAGACCCTCACGCAAACAGTCCAGGATAAACTACCTATAGCCAATGACCGTGTACATGTATTGAAGTAGATCCTTTCTGAGTTGAGCCTTCAGATGAGCTCCAAGCTCTGGGCAATACCTTGGCTGCAGCCTTCTGGGGGAGACCCTGTATTAGAGGATCTAAGTCAGCCATGCCTGATTCCTGACCTATAGAAACATTGAGGTAAGAAGTGCATGTTGTTTTAAGCCACTATGTTTAGTACTTTTCCTTGTGCAGCAATGGATACCTGGTATAGATGGGAAAAGTTGGCAGCTATTACCACTCAGAAGCTTGGAGCGGTCAGAGGATATGGAAGTCATCAGACCCCAAAGAGCATAGCTGTGTGGAAAGAAGCTTTGGCCTTTGGAAGAGAAACGACCAGTCAGAGGAACAGCAGGAAGGAGCTGGGGGAATAAACATCTGTTCTAGCTCTCCCACTGCCCTTGAATTTCCTGCCAGTACTTTATATGCTAACCTAACTGAGCCAATATGAGAGAAAGCCCATTGTGGCAGCTTGGATGGGTCATCTTCTGGGGCACGAAGCAGGATGGGCTATGCATCCGTTTCTTAGAGCAAAGTCCTACAAACTGGGTGGCTTCAAACAACAGAAATTGATTATCTCTCTGTCCTGTGGGTCAGAAGTCTGAAATCAGGGTTTCAGCAGGACCCATCCCCCTCTGAAGCCTCGGGGGAGAGTCCCTCCTTGCTTTTCCCTCGCTTCCGGTGGTTTGCTGGCAATCTTTGATGTTCCTTGGCTTGCAACTGTTTTAGTGTCAGCCTCTGTCATCACATGATGTTCTCTCATGTGCCTGTGTCCTCTTCTTATAAGGACATCAGCCATATTGGACTGGGGACCACCCTAATTCAACAGGAACTCATCTTAAACTTCACTGCATCTGCAAAGACTCTCTTTCCAGTAAAATTACATTCACAGATATTGGGGGTTAGACCATTGACCTATCTTTCTTGGGGAGATACAGTTCAACCCAGCATATGTCTGGAGGGGCAAATAGAAGAGATCCAACACATATCCCACGGCGGGGGGAAGTATGTTTTGAGTATTTATTAATGATGCTGGAATTAAACATACCCTTATCACTAATCAAATGAACTGAATGAGCATTTCCTCCTCATCCTTGAGGACAGATTTTTTTTTAATAGTCTATGCTTTGTGAGGAAGAGCTATTAAAGGAGAGTAGCCCATGTGGGCTGTCTGAACATGATAGACTTAGAAGACAGATTTGTTGACTTTATTGAATGGGCCGCCCTGAGCTCTGAAATTGGCATGGTTTTTCACTAGTCTCCCCACACCACTAAAATAAGATTCATGCAATTTTGAAAGTTGTGGGAAGAGAGAATTATATCACCTATAGTAACTATGTCTTACATGGCAGAACATCTAGACTTGTGAGATGCATTTTATAAAATATCACACATAGTTCAAGCTTCACATTTGTTTTCAACCTTGCTTATGTAGATTGGGGATAATAATTCTTAGCAGGAACAAAGTTTTGTGGATTTTGTGGCTAAGTTTTTATTTTATATAAACTTTTGATGGCATTTATAGAAAAATATCTTCACTTTAGCCACTATATTTTTTCTTTACATAAACACTAAATATGTTTTTTTCCATACTAACATTAATTGGGTAAATTGCAGTGGCATAACAGAGCAGGAAATATCTCATTTTTAAATATTAGGAAGTTCCATATTTAAATTTTAATTGCTTGATCTGGAAAACAACTTAGGTGATTTAAAGTTGTGGTGAAAGGCCCTGTAAGCCTTCAAACTTAACAATCAATTTACAAAAATGTGGCAGTTCTGAATTTATTGACCATCTGTCAGTCTTCACTTCACTAGCTAGCTGTCAGTGTTTATTATTTGATGCACTCTGTAATGAGTCACTGCAAGGAACAACCCATACCTCCATCACAGTGATTAATGAGGTCATTGTCTATCACAACCACCTCAGCCATCATTCCTTCCTTCTAGGCATAGGTAAATAAATGGCAATCTCCAAAGCAAGAGGAGATTCCCAGAGCCATCTCCAAGCACAAAGGTACTGTGCTAATTCGATTGGCATGTAATAAATTCAGCCACGCTCAGTCAAACCTCTTCCATGACAATGCTTTTCAAAAGTAATTATTAAATAGAACACTCTAAAAATTCAGAGCTTGGTTTTCTTTTACACGCACACACACACACACACACACACACACACACACACAGCCTATATAGTTATCATTTGTCTATAATGTGCACCGTGTTGAAAAGTAATTAAATGTGAAACTGACAAAGTGAAATCTTGGGATACTGCTGGTTCTGATGTAATTTTTGATAGATATCTTTGGTACACTTAAAGCAAGCAGGTGGCATTCTCATTGTGAGACTGTCAGCTACAGTGGAAAGGCTTGGGCATTCGAGTCAGGCAGAATCAGATATATCGGACAGCTACCATTCTTTCATCTTGTCTTTGTGTAAAATATAGATAATTTTTACCACCTGCTCTGCTTGTAAGTAATATTAACTGATGTGATATTGCAGAGAGTCTGGCATATAGAGGCACTTAATAAATGTTTGCCCTGGATCGTGGTATCGGCGGCAAGAAGAAGTAGAGTGTAGGCACCAGCGAAAAGGATTTTGGAGGAAAAAAACATCTGAAGTCCAAGGTTCAATGAGGTTAACCTCCATGTAAGAAAGTTCTATGATTTATACTTTTTAGAAGAGGAGGCTGTTGTGGTTTAGGACCAAACAAACAAACAAAAAAACCTCAAAACCAAAAAACAAACAACAACAACAAAAAACCCCCACAGGGGTTAGGTGGAATAGTGCTAATCATTGATCATTGCTTTAACCTATTTTAAAAAGAAAAAAAAAAGGCTTAGGAGAGAAAGCAAAACATAGAAACACAATAAATGAGGGGGTCTATCTATCTATCAATCAATCTTGTATCATCTCTCTCTACATTGGTATGTGCTTAGAATGTGTCTATACAAGTGTGATATTCTTAGAATAGAAGCAGAGCAGTCATATGACAGATGGAAGTCATCCTGGGAGATAAATAATAAAAAGAAAAGTATGATTACATCTAGATGAGAGCCATACTGTATCATCAAGATGACTCTAGAGTAGGGGTGACCAACCTTTTGGCTTCCCTGGGCCATGTTGGAAGAATTGTCTTGGATTACACATAAAATACACTACTACTACTGAGCTAAGAAAAGGTCCTTGCATAATTTCATAATGTTTTAAGAAAGTTTATGCATTGGTATTGGGCCACATTCAAAGCTGTCCTGGGCCACATGTGCCCTGTGGGCTGCAGGTTGGACAAGCTTGCTATGGAGGGTAACTTTATATGGCTTGGGCTATCCACACACCCCCAGTTTTTTATTAATATGCAAGAAAGACTGCCTCCAGATGAGCAATTGTTATTACTTGGATGCACACGTGCAGAATACAGAGAGGACTCATAAACAGGTAATGAAAGTATCATGGCAGGGAAAGTTGGGTTCCCGAGGAGGAGAACTGAAAGGCTAACTGAAAATTAGATATAGAACTTCTCTAAATGAAAAAAAAAACAAGTATTTGGGGTGAAGTAGTTCTTCTGGCTGCGTACACTGAGATGAGCTGCCCAGTTCTGGTAGTAGGCTTATGAGTGATTAAATAGACCTGGCTATTGGATGCAATTTAGTGATTTGCGTTTCAGTTATGCTGTCATTCACTTTTATATGCTGGGCCCAGGAATTAGCACTTTGGGTGTTTGCCTTTAAGATTGTACCTTTCTCACATTTTCTTAATATTTAAATGGGAATGATTGAGTTTTTTTGACTGGTGGTTCTTAGCTAATACTAATTTTCCATGAAGTGAACCTCTAAGAATTGGGTCCAAAATTACTAGAAACCATTTGTCTTCAAATAGTTGGCTTAAAGCTCTCAGAAATGCCCAGTGTAGAAGAAAGAAATTACACATCCTAAGAGAAACTTATGGTGAGGTAGGGTTATCACTGGGTAAGATTGCTGTTTCTCTGTTGTCAAATCTTTCTTGATGAATTTACGAGGGGCTATGCATAATGGTTTTACTGACCCAGTGGTAGAGACACTTGATTTTTGTAAGTATTCTAGAGACATCTGATCGTGGAGGGTTTGATTCCTACTAATCAAACTCTCATGAGAATAAACTATTCACCAGAATGTATTTTATTGATATTGTGGACATTGTCAGGCAGATTAGAATGCTTGTGCAGTCCCTCTATGAAAACAAGTTCTCATGGAAGCAAACGATAATCAGCAGCAGTCTGGTTAGAAAAGGAAAAGAGAATATTTAGATGAATAATACAAAGTTTATTAACATAAAGGAAAAACATGTGGACTACATGTAATGAAGTCTCATAATTTGGATGCTGACAATTCAAATTGTGATACTTTATTTTTGATCACGACTAATTTAGAATTAATGATCGTTTAGGTTAGGCTTAATTTACACACACATGGTCTATGAAATATAGTAGAATAGGAAATTAAGTTAAATATATATAAGAAGCAAGTGGTTTAATATAAGAAGTAGAACATCATCATTTGAATATAATGCACCAATTAGAAATTAATCAGAATTTTAGAAACAGAATCAGATTTCTTTAGAGTAATAAGACTTTAGGTCTTAAAGAAAACATAGGAGATCATCCACCTCTTTCCTTCTCCAGATAAATAATCAGGGTGAGTGATGTTTATTAATTAACCCAAGATCACATAACTAATTAGTATTGAGTTGGATCTGGGCATAGGTCTCCTGACTATTAGACTACTGGAGCTTTATTCCATCTACTTATCCAAATTATTTCTAACCTATATAGGCAGGAAAATGCATCTAGTAGAACCAATTTGTTTGTTTTAATATAAATATTTAAAAGCTATAAATTTCATTTGTCAACAATGAATATGTAATAAAGACTTTTCACTAATTTCTCATTCACATCAAACAGTAAAATTTTGCTTTACAACACAAAAGTACATGAATGTCCCATCATCACAAAACAGCGCATGTGATGATTAATTTTTTTTTTAATTCATTTTTATTGTTAGACTTATTGGGGTGACATCTGTTAGCAAGGATTACATAGGTTTCAGGCTTACAGTTCTACAGTGCATTGTCAACTTGTTGTATAATAATTTCACCACCTAATGTGACTTCTCTTTCCATCACCTTATATTTAGCTTCCCCCCCCACCCCCTCCCCTTTCTCCCCTCCCTAACCCAATCGTCCCCAAAGAAACATTAAACTATTGATTGTGTCCATGGGTTATTTGTTTGTTCATTTCTTTTTTTCTTTGCTTTCAGTTTTATATTCCGCATATGAGTGAAATCATACAGTTCTTTGTTTTTTCTGTCTGGCTTATTTCACTTAGCATGATGATCTCCAGGTCCATCCATTTTGTCGCAAATGGCAATACTTCATCTTTTCTTACAGCTGAGTAATATTCCATTGTGTATATGTACCACAGCTTCTTTATCCAGTCATCTGTCGCAGGGCACTTTGGTTGTTTCCATGTTTTGGCCACTGTGAACAGCGCTGCAACGAACATTGGGGTACATAAGTCTTTGCGGACAAAGGTTTTCAAGTTCCTTGGGTAGATCCCCAGAAGGGGGATTGCTGGGTCAAATGGTAGCTCCATTCCCAATTTTCTGAGGACCCTCCACACTGCCTTCCACAGTGGTTGTACCAGTTTGCACTCCCACCAGCAGTGTGCCAGAGTTCCTTTTTCTCCACGTCCTCTCCAGCACTTGTTATTCCTTGTCTTGTTGATAATAGCCATTCTCACAGG